>BMAO01036919.1:0-59722 GCA_019973975.1 Trichonephila clavata
TGATGAGAAATTTATCAAGCGAGGAAAAAACAATGAGTTCAAAAACTACCCTTAGGTGGAGTATCATAGCTTTATTACAAAACGTGCTCGATATGCGGTTGACCATTATCTGCTACCATCTTGAAGCGTAAAATCGCATGGCCGACTGTTGAAAGCAGCATTAAGGTATCCGACTACGTTCGGAGTACTTTTTAACAAAATAGCATACTAAAACATTATAAATGCTCTTTTAGGACTCAATACCAATAAACATTACTATTTAACTATCAATATTTAAAATAAATTACATGCATTTTACAAAAATCACAATTATAAGTGAAATTTTATTAATATTTTTGAAAAACTTCAAAGCAGTTAGAGAAAAAAGTAATAAACATATATTAGTAAAAGTATTACTAAAATAAATTAGATGCATTTATCTAGAAAATGTACAAAAATTTTAATTTTTTATTAAAATTTGAAAATTTTAGAGCTGATTGAGATAGCATTATAAGAAATGTTACACTTTATATGAGACCATTATTTAAATAATAAGCCATAACTCAAAAAGTATTCATGCAATAAGAAACATTTTAGTACATTCTCTAGAAAATAACGTAAATATAAGATTCAAAAAGTGTTATAGAAATACATTCGTAATATTTTGAGTTATCAGTCTGGCCATGACAGATTTTGAGCAATTTAAATGCCTTCTGGTAGATCAAAAACCCACTTCCAGCTTTTCTAAATTTATAAAAGTGATTGTATCTTGGCCTCTAGGTAGCGTAGAAACAAAACAAAGTATGTTTTGTAAAGTCAAAAGAGAGCTCTATTCAATAAAATAAAAAACAAAAATATCTGTCTTGACTGAATTTGGTCATTTTCAACGTGTTCGGGTACCTCAATTGGGGAATGTTACGCACAAGGTGTTCTACACCTTTTTTAAGGTTGGTAAGGTCTGATAGAATGGGATCGCGTTAGATCGTGGACTTGAGGTATCCGCAAAGCCAAAAGTCCAAATGATCCGAATTGAGTGATCTGGGAGACCAAGCTGTAGAAAAATACCGGCTGATGATTTTGTCGTCATCAAAATGGCAACGGAGCACTTGTTTCGCACAACGGGCGTTGTGTGGAGGAGCACCATCCTGTGTAAACAATGCGGTTGTATCACATCGCCTTGCCTGAAAGGTCTCAATAACGGACTGCTCTATGTTTACGATATTTGCATATGTTAACAGTTAACATTGCACAACGCCATCTAGTGATGATTTTTGAAATTCATTGTTTATTTTCCTCCATAAAATTCCCATCATTTCATTTTGCCATTACCCAATTTTCATGCAATTCTACTGCATACTTTTTGCTCCAGACTGCTCGCAAATTTTGAGTTTAATTATGGACACCATTTATATTACTGAAAACGTTTCTTTCCCCTCGTGTACACTAAAATATCATACGGAGCTTACAGAAGTAAGTATGGAACACACATTACAAAGGGAAAAAATTTTAAGTCCGGAAGGATTGTAAATGTTTACACTAAATTTGCAGAACTTTTCAAAAAAACTTCTGGTGGAAATAAGTTAATGAAAATTTTTGGAAGCCTATTTATATTAATACTCTCTTGAGAGCCAGATTTAGGATCTTTCTTTTTCTGACAAATACGAAGCACAGAAGGAGCACACGTTCAACATTTTCCTCGCCACCAACATTACAATCACATGAAGATGGCGGAACCGCATTAAATTTGTTCAAATATATTTTAAATAAAAAATATATTTCGCTTACACAATAATGCACTTAAGATTTAGAAAAAAAAATTTTTGGTACATATATATCAATTTTTAATAATTATTTTGTTTGAAAATTTATTATTTTTCATACTGTAGACTTAATTAACTGATTAACTAAATAATATCTTAATTTAAAATGTATAAGTGAGTGTCGTTTTAGAATTTAAATATGGAAGTCAAAGTACGTGGAATATTTAAAGTCAGGAAGAATAATTTTACCAAACATTATAATAATTTATTGAAATGAACTGATATCTAGATGAGAAACGAAGTACGAAAATTATTTCAGAATCTAGTAATGTATTTTTAAGGGAAAGTAATTCACACAATTCTTTTTCATAAACAATCTGAGAAGATTATACTCAAGTTTATTTATCAGTTATTATCAGTTAGAGTTTGGTCGGACGTAAAACACAGTTTGAAGTTTGAAGCTTCAATATCAGAAATATGCGAGCTATTCACACTAGCATTTCTAAAAGAACTATTTGTGCATTGAAATTTTAAAGTTCGACAGCTGTTACTGACAAAGACAAAGCGCTTGTTCTGTTCGATGATAGCGTGTTCCGAATAAATCATTTTGTATTGCCAAAACTCTGCACAAGCGTGTTTGTAGAAAAGATTAACATGCTAATTTTAATCAGTTTAGCGTATGAAACTTGCTCTCGTTCTTATTAACTATAAATTTACTTATGTATTTACCCATACAAAAATATCATGGAATTAAATACATAATGATAAGTACTTGTAACAACAAAATAGATATGAAAAGGTTAAGTCTAAGTGCTTTTTTATTAACATAGATTCATGCAAATATTTATCTATGACTTTAAACTTTAACACTACAGATGTTTATTTCAGTGGTTATAATAATTAATTTATATATCAATTATATCTCTAACGGCACTCTTAAAATAATTCAGAACATCTAAAAATTAACAATGATTATACTACATATCCTCATTAATATTTAATAAAAATACTTATGTGATTTTTGTCATTTTATAAGACTGTATTGAAAACATTTAGTTTATTACTCATAAGTGATAGTTGTTGAAAAAACCTGTGAAGATTTAACATATTAGAGTATTTTTTGCTGCATCCTGAAATACAGAGTTTGTAGAACTATGAACACTTATTGAAATATTGTAGTGTTTCTTTGTACAATTTGCATAAATTGGAATTTTCATTTGTTATTTTCTTAAGATAGTAAAACGTATTTAATGTAAATCATGGATTGAGTATTTATAGCTTTATATAACAAAAACCCGATTTCGTGAATTTTAATAAAATCTGCTTTACCACTAATTAATGGAAACGACGTTTGTTAACAAATATAGACTAGCATTCGCTTAAAAATGTATGATGCATCTTTCAAATACGTTTAAGATTTATTTTATAAAAATACTCTTCACTCATTTATATTTAAGTAAAATAGATCTAAGCTTCCCCATATGTTTTTTATCATTCAATTCCTTACTTTTTCGTTCAAAAAAATACAAGTAAAAATAATACTGCCATATTGTTAGCGTTTTAGATATGAATACTACAGTTAAGAAACTCTAATTTTTAATTATAATTTTATTAAAATATTTAAATGAGAAGAAGAAAAATTAAATTTATTGTTTCTGATTAGAAATTTTATGAGCTATTATTACATCAAACTAATTGATTGTAAATAATTGAGTTATTTTGAGATTATTTTGCAAAAGTTCTTTGGCATGGTTTTCGTAGGCCAAAATAAATGGTAACCTAGCTAATGAAAAACTTAGTGATTAGCATCTCCAACTGAACCACAAAAACAAAACAAAAAGATTAGTTCTCAGGTGTAACTTATATAACTATGACAAAAACAAACTGACCACTGTAAGAAATTTTTCATTATATCTTGGAAACTGATTAGTATTTGGATTATATACAGGCTTAGGTATGTTGTTTATGACCCTCCAACCGGTGTTACAGGAAAACACATCTCACGTACATAATAAGTTGTCAAGTCGTATTGAAATCAATGATTTTGTTATTTATATTATTATTGTGGATTTTTATGCAGTATATATTGAAGAGCAGTATATATATGCAGTATATATACAAGAGGAAGAATTAAATCAATTATAATTATCTTAAAATACTGAAGCTTATTACAAACACATGACAGGAAATGAATAGAAGATTGACTATCAATATAAATATGGATTTTTAATCAATATCTACTGCTCATTAAGTGGAGAAATTAATAAAATTAAATTTTTTAGTGTCGATTATGTTAACGTAAGTGTAGCACTGATGGTCAGGAAACTTAAGGCATGTTAGTCCCAAACACAGATTACTCTAAACTGTTGTAAACCCCAGTGTTTTAAGAATTTATGTATGCAACATTTTTTTAAATGAGATTGTATCCGTAAAGAGATTGTATGTGGATGATTATGCAAGAACTCTGACGAGTAAATAATGATCAATGTTTGCTTATTGTGAAAAAATAGAAAATGAATGCACAACAGCTTCTTAGCTAGAAAGTATGTTTGCAAGAAGACTCGTTGTTTGCCTTATGCTCCCTTCTACCTACAAAAGAGCCAATTAAACATTGTGTAGTGTCAACGTCTGTGAAAATATCAGTGAAAGGTTAACAGTACATTCCTAATTATTTTAAAGCACTTATTCTTGACATATCTCCATTTGATTGAACTAAGGACATATTACACTTCCTACAACACCCTATAAAATACCTATTTGGCCAGGAAGAATAAATATTATGTAAGTATATCATGTCTGATGAGCCCACACGTGTCTTGGACATAACCTCCCAATTTTTGATGCGAACTATCACTTCTATGATGTTTCGGGAAGAGTTCTATATGTTTGCTCTTTTCACACGACTGCCTTCGTTTTATTTCATTTTTATGGATCAGAAGTTCGTCCGCTTAGGGCTCATATGGGAGACAATTTTGTGGAGCCCGTACTCTGCAGACTGATTTTCTACCAAATCTGTTGACTTTAGTCCTATTTAGTGTCTTTGGTGGTTTTTTTTTCAGGGAGCAAATGCAGCTCTCTTTTTCTCTCCCAGAACCATTAAATTTCTTGAGAAATGAACCACTACCATGAAGACCAATAAATAGTTTCATTTTCTAGCAACAGTTTACTTATGAAAGATGTATTACTATATATATATATGCACAATATCTATAAAGACGTTTTCCATCTTGTAACCTTTCCTTCTCATTTTACGGAACACATATTGATGCATTTGCTCCAGAAATAATGTATTGTAATTTTCCTTTTGTATTATAACAACCTTTGTTTAAACATTTAATTTCATTAAAATCAATCCAGCACTTCTACAAAAAAAATTGTTTTGACCATAAATTATGAATCAGTTGAATCGCACAGAATGCGCATATTTAAATCATTCGCCTACATATCTTACATTTGATACTTCAATGTAAGATACATATATGTTCATTAGTATGATTAAACGTCAATAAAAATTCGTAGTGAAAAAAAACTTGTAAACCTTGAAGTTTTGGCATTCATTCTTATTGAAAATTCTTACCTAAAATGCTCAGTATACGGACTAATTAGTTCTATTATATTGGATTGTATAGAAAACGTAGCGTCTTACAGGTCAAAGGGATATTTCACTAACAACTAAATAATTATTTGGACTCGCGATGTAAATGTTCTTGTAAGGCATATACCTCTCTCCACCTAAGTACTTGAGGTTCTCTGTTCACACAGAAAATTTAAATTTAGGGAAAATTAAATTAATAATATTTCCTAATAATAACACAAATTTTTCCGCTATGTTTGTACAAAATAAAGTGAAAAATTGGAGTTAGGAACTTTCCTCAGCATAGTGTTTGATGTTATTACAAATATCCGGTAAAAAATGTTAGATAGTTCTCCTTTCAAATTAAGTACCATTTTTATTGAGTCAAAATACAGAGAATGGTAATTTATCTCCGAAAAATATTGTAATAAACATCAACTCTGTTAAGGATATTCTAAGATCCTTAATTATTAGGATCCTCAAAATTCATCAAAATATCCTACATTTTTCTATAGTTATTACTTTGCCTTTTATTTAAAATTGGCATTTATAAAGCTATATTTTTTATTTACGGTACAGATTACCGGTCAGACTGTTTTCTTTTGAGTTGATTTTTTTCTTATTCAAAACCCCTTAAGATATAAACCGTCATTTCTGTCAATTTCATCTCAAAATAGATATGCTTATTATTTAAGTGCTTTCAACATCTGTATTAAAAAATATTTACACATTATTTTTTCGTCATAGAAATATTTGACTTTTAAATGAAAAATTTTAAACAAATACTGTTATATATATAATCACTATAAAAATTATATTAAGACCATTATGTTGATATAAAAGATATTAGTAGAGTTTATAACTAGTATTGCTTACATGAAATAATTTTTCCGATGAATTGCTTTTAAATCTAATATCTGTGCAGTGCTTTAAATTATTATTTTTTCTTCATTTCTTACGATATAAATTAAAAAACAATAAAATCCATATGACAAAACTGAAAGAGTTTGGTTTAAAACGAAGAAATACTTTAAAATTTTCAAACTGGTGTTGTACAGAAAAATCCAGAAATTAAGTGTACTGTTTATTCTCCAATGTTTTTATTTCAATTTCTCAGACTTCTGAAACTATTAGGCAACTTTCTTGACTGCATAAGTTTTTTTACTTTATACCGTTTAAGACTTAAGCAAAAAAAAAAAAAAAAGATAAGTGTGTTTATTTACGAAAGAATTATCTATTTTGTTTTTGGTTTAGATTAGAAAATTATATATATATATATATATATATATATATAACTACAGGTATCTTGAATTTACAATAAAACATTTTCTTAAAATTTGAAGAATTATAGAAAATTTGAAAATTTTAAACCAGACATATATTTTATAATATTTTTTTTCTTTTGAAACGTAAATGTCAGTTGACGAATGTTCAATATTGTTCTCTTTTTTGATTTTAGTGCATCACTTTAACATAACAAACTTTTTAAATCAGAAAATAAAGTATATAAATATTTTTAAAACACAAACGAATAAATCATGTCTCTTAGTATATACGAATACAACGCAAACTGTACATTAATTATTCCCCCATATGATGTGTCAGAAATAATAATCAATGGAAAAACAAGTTGCTGTTAATATTACGTTGGAATATATGAAAAGTAGGAGAAATACAAAAGGAGAAAAAACTACAAATACTTCGTTTGTGTGCATTACGAGACGGCTCTCAAATTCAGAGCTCAATATTCTGCAATCCACATCACGTTCAAGGAAAGGAAAAAGCAAGCAAAAATTTTCCTTCGATGAGACGTTGAACTGGGATATCTCGCTGTTTCTTATGAACATTTTTTTACAAATATTTCGAGTCAAACGATGCTGTTATGAGTAATTTATTTTTTTTCCTATCTGAGTAACCTGCAGGAACCCAGTATTTTATACATGTATACCCTTTTACATATGCATGTATATGTAAAAGGGATAAAATTTACTTTTTGAAGGAAATATTCCTAAAATTCCTTCCCGAATCTGGAGTAGAATTCTCTTCATTTCAGGTTAATCATAATTTGTACAAGTAACTGCAAATTTGTGAAGAAAATTGTTTCTTTTATGGCTGATTTGGATTAACTGTTTTGTACTTGGGTGGAATTCAATAAAAATGCATCCTCTACGTAGATCAATACAATTTTAATTGTCTCACATGGACTTTAGATTCAATGATAGGAATTTGTTTGTTACTTCAAACAACCATGTTTCTAAGAATCATCATATTCAAAACTGAAGGAAATACGAATTCACAAATCTTCAGAAATAAAATAATTTTAAGGCTTTTAAACTAAATTAATAATTTAATAGTCTGACTTCTGCTGTTATACAGACTCAGATATCCATCTCTACCTTTGACTGTTTCTTTACATTTTAAATCTATTTAAAATTGCACAGTAGAACATGTTACAATTGATGGCTAAACTATTTATTATATATAAATTTCTCAATATTTTCGGATATTTTTTATGTAGTTACTTTCAATAGCAGTGAAGAGTCATTAAAAACGGTCAAAAATAATAAAAATATAAATAATTTAAAAGTTTTGAAGCCTAATGTATTGTGTGTCAATACTGGTATAAAAACATTAGATTTATTTTTAACAAATCATTCTGGTGCTTAGCAATTCATCTACATTAGAAATAGAATGCAAGAAAAAAGCTTTATTCTACACTATTAAAATCCGTAGGTAAACAAACGTATGTACCATTGTCGTCTATCTTCTGACGAACCGCACTACGCAGAACGAGATTTTTTCCTTTACTGCAATTTTTTTTAAATAAACGGCAAGTCACAATTAATTGCTAAATGAACATTTTTAATCACTTTTATTATTTCAAAACCTAAGAAGGAAGCTATTGTTAAAATAAAGAATATGTTAGTTTTCTATAATATTTTTTTCCCGTCAGATACGTGTTTAAATAATTTACTTAACACAGAGTGGAATGAAAAACTATAAAATTAATATAAAATACTAAAATATTTTTATCACAAAGTGTTATTTTCTTTTTGAATGTTTTTTCAGTGATTGTAAACATATAACTAGGCTTTTCCCCATAGTGTTTTTTTAATACTTGCATATGTTTAATCAAACACATTCAAACGTTCAGAAAAAACATCGTTTCAAGAGCTATTTGTGGAATTTTTTATTATTATTATTTATAGATAATGGATTTAAATTAATATATTTTTTAAAACAAAAGGTGTATTTCTATTACTTTATTACTAAGTTAATTATTTGATTATAAAAAGCACATAATATATTATTTTGGATAAAAATATAATAGTTTTTAAAGACATTTTTAGGCAAAATGTATGTAGATATCAATTTATTAATAAAAGTCTGAAATCTGTTTTATTATTGAAGATTATTACAATTGATCAATTGTTAACAAATAATGAACGTTTTTAATAAAATTCTAAAATATTTTTTTTTCAGATAGCATTATTTCTTTTTGAATGTGTTTTTATTGAATGTAAACATATATCTATGTTTTCCCCCATAGTGTTTTTTTACACTTACATATGTGTAAACAAACATTCAAAAAATCAGAAAAAAATCGTTTCAATAGCTATCTGTAAGATTTTTAATTCACTATTTATAGATAATGGATTTAAATGAATAAATTTTTGAAAAACAAAGTAGTATTTCAGTAATTTTATCACTAAATTAATTATTTGTTAATAAAAATGTACATCGTCTATTATTTTGGGTAAAGATACATTTTATAGACATTTTTAAGCTAACTATATGTAACGATTGATTAATTAATGAAAATCTTAAATCTATTTTATCATTTTAGATTCTTATAAACTTTCTATTATTAAAAAATGATAAATGTGTATTTTTTTTTACTCTCAGCATCAGAATAGTTTACTTTTTATAGCTTCTAATTTATAATTTTTTAACTAAAGCAATAAAAGCAATAAATAATTAATCGAGACTTGAATATAAATCTTATATATGAGGGGGGAAAGGGAAAAGAGTTCTACACTAAAAAAAGCCACTGTAACGTCGGGCTATAGAAAGATAAAAGAAACGTATCTGACGATGGGACTATGTGGAAGAAATTCCAAAAAAGGGAATTGTAATGATGTTAATACAGAAATCACACACACACCAGGAAGTGCTGACAACGAGAGGGGAAGGGGAATTTCTACGACAGTATGTCATGCATTCAAAAATGTTCGAGCAATGCTGGGGATAAATGGAGTGGAAAGGAATTTGTCTGAGAAGGAAAAGAAATGAAAACATTTCGAAAAAGGGAATTTAATGACATCATTATAGCAATCATTTACATCGTACTTGTACACCCACACATAAATGTTGGCGTCCAGAAGTAAAGAGGAAATTAACATGGGGATTAAGTTATACACTCTGTAAAAGCCTGTGCAACGCCTGGCTAAGAGAAAGAGAAAGAAACAAGGAAGTCAAAGTAATTTCAAAAAAGAATATTAGAAGTGCTGATTTTGTGAAGGGAAGGAGCAATTTATAAAAGTAGAGATAGCCCATGCAACGCCAGGCCATGCAGTAGTAGCAGCTTATCTTATCCTTTAATCACAAAGAATCTTAAATTTACTAAATTAAATTTGAAAATTTTTCTTTCATATTAGTTAATGATGAAACACTATAAATGAGAAAACAAGAGTAAAAATTTATTTTTATTTTTATTTTCCTAACAAGATCTCGGCAATGTAATACTTATTATATTGCATAATATTTTCAATACACATGTCTTTTACATCATTGCCTTAGAAAATGTCAGTAATTCACACACAATAACTCTTAATGTATATGCATATTTTCAATAAACATGCCTTTTCTTTCAAAAATTAAGAAAATTTATGCTAAAAAAGTTACAAAAATAATTTATAGACAAATGCAAAAGTTTTATGTCAAACTTCAAACTCAATAAATTATATCTATGAATACAATAGGAAGTTAAAATTTTAGTTATAATTAAATACAAATTACGAAATAATGTTTTTGATGTCTCTATAAAACTACAGATGAAATTTAAGATGTTAATATCAAGCAAAGCGTTTCCCACCCTTTTAATTTTACAAGTTATCTGGCTTTTGATTTCTGTTTGATACATGGATGAATGTCTCAGTTGTTTTGTTAACAATTAACGAATCTAAAAGTTCCAGTTCTCTGAGAGTAACAATTCCACAATGAAATGTTTTGCCGAAGGGTTGACATTTGCCTTAGTCTTCCAGTAAAATTTTCAAACGTCATTTTTTGATTCTCTCATTTTTCATCCTATCATATGCGTCAATATTCTTCATACGCATTCACCTCTTAAAGCCCTAAACAGCTTTTATTCACATCAAAGACAGTCAATGATTTGTTTGGATCACTCAAGCATCTGCTGTGAGTTATAGCCCAATTTTGAATCGCAATGAATTCCAGAACTGTTGTTTTCACCAAGTACTATTGTAAATTTCAGTTTTTATTGACCAGGTTTTTAGTTTTGGGACTAAAAAAACATGCCGTAGTTCAGCTTGCAGAAATTACAGGTCCACCTATTGTTTCTAAGGTGAGAAGCTCCTTTTCAGAAAAGCAGTTGAGGAAAAGTTTTTTTAACGCTAGATTGCCCAAGGAAGTCATTATGACTGCTTTGTAATTTCAACTAGTAAAACAATTACGTATATTTTCTCAAAGATTTTTATAATATATTTTAAATATTATAAAAAATATTAAAACTTATTCTTAAGCAAATTTTTTTTACACGTTAGTTATTTTTTCATAATGCAGTCATTTTGACTATATTAAGGCAAAATAGGTGTATACTAAATTTCAGTCTTTTTAGTGTCAATGTGATCGAACAGAAATTATTTGATCTTCTAAAAGCTGTATAGAGAATCAGAAACGCAAAGGTCAATGACATCCACGTGATGATTATTATCATTTTAATTGTAGCATTATTCTCGATAAGAATCATGCGGCATGACTACAAGAGTATTATGCAAATTTTAGATTAAAAAAAGCATGTTTACGCTTTTAAATTAGTACGGACATATTACCAAATTCCACTAAACACAGATATTTCCAAAATGCTCATCTTCAGATTTTTCGGATTATGTCACACAGTTCCCTTGTATGGGTTAGCCTAAAATTCTGCAATACATTTTTAATGATGTACTAGTACTCAACTTCTGAGAAGGGACACTTCGAACGTCCACTTTTGATATTTGAGCATACATCGTTTCCTAAATGTATTCCAGTTAAGGTTGAAAAAATATTCTGTATTTTTTAGTCAATTAATCTAATGTAACATAAAATTTGTTTTTCAAATGAAATGTTGTTTCAGTAAAATATTTATGGAGAAATTATTTAAATAATTTATTTTAAAAATTTGATGCGACTGTTTTATTAAAATAGAATTCAAGTCGGCACTTTCCTTACAAAATTCTACAATTTCTCAAAACAAGTCTTTTTTGTAAAATATTCGTTAAAAAGAGATTCATCTTACAATATATTTTAGTCTTGGTTCCAAGAAAAAGTTATGAAAATACAGAAATTTGCAAAATAGAGGTCAATAAAATACAGGTCCAACCGTATTTATGATTGCATCCATGTGTATGTATTTAATCTTCCTAATAAGCTCTACAAGAATGCCTTAAATTATAATGTGATGTTTATTACGATAAAAATAAACTTAATACAAATTCATGATTTGATCACAGAATATGAAAAATTTGCTTTTATACAGGGATATATTTTTGGTTTTTAGAATATATTCTTTTACAAGACATATATGCATTTATTGCATTTAAAACGAAACATCATATAGACAATCATATAGGCATCAAACTAAGACGCATTAAATTTCAGATCCTGATCCAAATTAAATTTTTATGAAATTGTATGTATTGTGTTAAATTCGAAGTAAAACTAAGTTCTACTTACTAAGGGATATTTTTAAAAGCTTTAAATGATTTACCTAATTTAATGTAAGCTGACATCGATAGATTTAGGGAAATGCTACAAACAAACAGAATACTAAAATGATATATTTCTTTATAGAATTTCCCTTTTGACGTTTATTTAAAGCAAATGCCTACGAATTTTGCAAATGAGGGTACTATTTACATTTTATCTTAAGTTTAGCAGATCAGATAAAATACTTTTCAAACGTATTTTCTGATAAAGGATATGGAATTCAATTTCTCAATTAAAATCTGTATTTTCAGAAAAATTTGTAAATCAAAACACATTTAGATCATTTAATATTTCAGTAGGACACACAAAACTGAAAGGAAATATTAAACGGCAATTTTATATTGCATATTTTTTACTTAGAAAAGGCTTACACTGGAAATAAACTTCATACGTTATGTATAATGTATTTAAATTAAATGTATTTAAATTGATATGATAAATGTATTATCAGAAATTAAATACTTTATTTTTCCTCGAGGTTAAAAAAAAACTAGCCTAAAATTAATAAAAGTTGAATTCGTATAAGCATTTCAAATGTACAGTAAGGGATATTGTCAAAGAATAAATAATTCACTTCTCAGTTATCGAAAATATTGAACAAAAATAAAATTTAAAAAATGTTTGAAAATAAATTTATGTATTTATAGAATATCAATTATACGAAGAATTGTGCTTAAATTATATATAATTTATAATTATTAAATATTATAAAAATCAATAATTATATTTTATAAATGTGTATAAAAATATATATTTTATAAATGTGTACAATAATTTATATACTATATCGCAATTCTATATTTTAATACATTTTAATTTAATTTAATTTAAATACAAAAATATTAAATTTGTTTTTCATTTATCTCATCAAAATAAGCATTATTATTATTTACAAAGCATGATGTTGCTATTTTTAAAATTATTTTTAATCAGTAATTATTAAAAGAACGAAAAACTCAGTTAACTCCTTTAGTACATTCATTGAAAAAGAGACAAAGAGAGTTTCATTTTTTTCACTATATATTATCATTAAAACAACAAACTAAAATACATGTTTAACTTAATGGGGCTTAAATATCTTGTAGAAACATCATTGGTATATTTGCATGCAAGATGCCACGGAATTCTGAGCTGTCTGATTTTAAGGGCGTAACTGCCGGATATCATAGAAAAATGGCCAATTCTAGTGAGCTAAACATATAAAAATAGCCATTGTCTTTTGTGATTAAAAAGTGGAAGGTAAATGGGGAGTATTGAAATGCGTTTCGACACGGCCGACCTAGGAAACTAAGAGGTAAAGCAAGACAAATGTTGCTTGAAGAAATTCGAAGAAGCCACTTCAAATCGATGGACATATATTCCAGGAAATCCAACAAAAATCCTGGATTGTTGATAAATGCCATCCACAAGAAAGCTTATTTGGTTGGTTTCCTTGGCCGTGCTTCCACCCACAAGTCTTTGTTAACAAACTCCAACCACGAGGCTTGGTTGAGATGATGTCAATCACTTCAATATTGGACTATAGATGAGTGGAAACAGGTTTTCTGAAGTGATCAATCAAGATTCAATTTCTACCAGTTAGATGGCAGTCTGGGTTTAACAATAAGACTTTTGTCAGAATGCATTGTGCTAAAGTTAAAGTTTGATGTAGATATAATTATATGATTTTGGGATCCTTCTTGTGATATGGACTGGAACTCTCGATCCCAATTCATTGTAAGCTCAACAATGACTTCAACTGCTCTTTTCTAGATAACAATGTGCTTCCTACGCTGAGGCAATTTTACGGGTTGGATCATTGTTACTTTCAGGATGACAACTTCATTTGTCTTGTTTCGAGGTCCACCAGGTATTGGTATGATGACAATACGTTGAATCGTCTGGACTGGCCTTCATAGAATCTAGAGTTGATTAAAAACGAAAACCTCAATAGCTGAATTAAGGCGTGCAGCAAACGTCCAAAATCGGTGAATAAACTTATACGCCTTTTCCAAGCCGAATGGTAGAAAATATTGCTGTCCATCATCCAAAGACTTGTGGAAAGCATGGCGCGAAAGGTTAAGGCTGTAATTGGATTAGGCGGAGACTCTTCCATTGATTTAATATGAATAAATTTTGTTTATCTCTTTTATCAAAGATGTCCAATTACTTACTGATAGGCATTGTATACTTTAGATTTACTTTATAGAAACAAATTGAACAATACGAACAATAGTCATTCAAATTTCATCTAAATGCTTTAACTTTAGCAGATTATTATATAAATACTGTCTTTTCTTATTTTTTATATTACTTAACTTTAAAATGCATTTTCTTAAGTTAATTTTTAGAAAAATACATGCATGTGCGTAGAGTAATCTTTATACATTCAGATAGAGTGGATATATAATTGGAAAAAGATAGAGTTTTCGAATTTCATTTTGTCATAAATATCCACCGTAATACCCAATAGAATTTTATTTTAGCCGTAACAGTATAAAACAATGCATACACGCATTCAATAGTGGAAGTAAAACTGTAGCTATTCAAGTGAATGTTAAAGGGGAAAAAAATGTAATACCTAAAGCACGGAAGACAAAACGCACTGGCTCGAATTTAAGTGTTTTTTCTTCTTTGTTGTCGGGTCATAAAAATTGGTATTTTATTGTCTCATCATAAAAACGAATCGAGGGGAAGAAATGTGAAAACAAATGTCTCAAGAAGTAAAGATGAAAGTATTTCATGGATGGTTGTTTTTTTTTCCTGAAGCCATGATTAAAGATTTCACTCAAATTTTTCAAGCTTTTTTTTTCATCCGACTTATATTTATTATACATATCAATCTTTTTTGTGTTAGTATTGTTATAAAAAATCTAAGGTAAACATTTTTAGGAAAAATTACTTTATAGTATACACATTTTTTTTCTAAGGAAATAAGATAAAAGCAAATAAAGGCATAAGCTTGTGAGTGTGTGTGTGTGTGTGTGAAGTAATTTAATCTGATATCCTGAATGTATTGTTTAAAGAGTTAATAACATATTTGATTCATCATATTTCTCCGATAGTTTTTCTGCACTGTCGGTATTTTATCATGAATTTATAAGAATGCGTCGGCCTCGCTTATTTTTGAAGTAATTATTTATTTAATAATAAAGCAACATTCAAAAGTAGAAAATAATTTAATTAATTTAGTATCAATGATGCGATTGATTAATAAAGAATAGTAAGATTTCTACGAAAGTTGGCTATCTTTGAACAACACAGCTAAGATTTTAAAACATTACATTTCATTTTTTCATTTCTTGTAGAATTGATTATGTACTACACATTTTTATTATTTTTGTAAAATTCAAGATCAAATTAATGAAAAAACTTGATAGCCGATGAACTTCTTTCCTAATCAAAAGTATTTCAACGAATATTTGGGTCTCACACGCTGGGCCCAATTCTTAGAGTTTGGGGATGTTCACGATTCCGTGGAATTACTAAAAGGACCTATTCTTGGCCTAGGAGGCAATTTCCTCTTATGAGTCCTGACAAAGACGAACTGCTCTAGCGCTGAGCTACTCTACTGTAGCTGTAACGCCCCAAGGATGCAGCAAACAGTGGGATATCTAATTAAGGAATGCCAACTGTTAATGGGCAGCTCTTTAGTTATTCAGGATCCAGCCAATTCCTGCAAATCCATTTCTATTTGAGAAGCCAAAAGGAAACTATCTGTATGATCCTTGCTTGATACTATTTAGTGTGTTTCGGTGGAATATATTTGTGTTCTATGCTCTCCTTATAAATTCGAGGTTAGGAAAAATTAAGAATATTTAATAATTGTGCATACATTTTTTTAAAAAATTTAATCATGTAACATTTTTAATTTTTAAATAATACAACAAAACATTTAAAAATTTAACTTTATTATCAGCAAGTTAAACATAGTTCAATTATTTCTCATACTTCAACAATACCTTTTAATGATTTAAATCTATGTTCCCCAACTACATAAAAGTAATAATAAAATATTCCTTAAAAGTCAGAAAAAAAATTGGTATGAAAGTATTTTGAAATTTAATTTAACCTCGTACATTTTAGTGATAACAATAGGTATCGTTTCAAACTAGTTATAAGCCATTTTTTTATATCTTGACGAGACAATCAGAACATTAGATCTAAATAGAAAATGCAGTAAATTTTCACAAACTTCATTGTGTTGTGGTACTCTTTATGTTGTCCTTTTTTGTAATCAGTAATTAAATATTGCAATGGTGTTTCTAATAATGTTTATATAATTTTTATATTCACAAATGTCTCTAGAATTAAATTAAATTCTTAAATATAAACATCCTCAAAAAATGCTACAAATTTGAAGATCTATTTAATTGGTTTTATTGAGGGGAGAAGGGTGCTTATGGCATCAGTAATTCTTTTCAGACCGATCAACAACAAATGAAGCTGTTAGATGAATAATATGGGTGCAACTTAAGGGGCATTCTCCATATGCAATTAATCTTAATCTCATGGCTAATTGCATTAAAAAACTCTTTGTAAATTTTATATGCGAAAGCAATGATTTATTTTGATAGTGTCGATGTTTGAATGTTTTTTTCCTTACAAAAATCTCAGCCAAATCTTTTTCTAATAAACATTAAAATTAGAGGCTTTATATCAGTGGAAGAAGATGAAAAATGAATAACACATGCAAAAATATAAAAATGTTTTCGTTTGAGTTTTACTGCTATGGACCCACTTTCTGATATATTTTTTAAAAATTAACTTATCAAATTTACTTTAAAACACTGTTAGTAGTCCGTTAAATGTCCAAGAAGATTTTAGATGAAACGCAAACAACACAACTTTAAAAACAAAAAAATATACATCTTACAATGTTAAACATTAATTTAAAATTTCCTTTCATTGAAATCAGAAAAAATGCAATAAAATATAATAATACAGTAAGTTAAAGTATTTTCATTAAAAAATAATAAACAATTTTTTTTTCATATTTATAAATTATACATATAAATGTATTAAATTAATTACATTAAATTGCAATAAATCATATTTATTAAATAATAAACACTTAATTATGAATAGCCTCTAATTATAAATATAAGTGAAACATTATTAAAAATTATAGTATGATGATGTCGTTAATTGGCTTAAACGATTAAAAAATTTTCAAAATTTATCTAATTTTTTGAAGAAAGTAGGGAGTTATAATATTTTTCACTCAATTTCTTTGTGTATTATTTTTGTACAATATTCCCACTACATAAAACAGTATATTAAAATTTACGAGAAAAATAGAAAGAGTTCACAATCTGGAATAATTTGAAACTATACATTTTGAGAGCACTGTCAGTTAAATCATACCCTATAACAATTAGTTAAAATTTTTGTTGGAAGAAATACAAGGCTTGTGTGTCTACCATGTTTAAAAATTTCATTAAAATTACTTTAAAATAAGTATGAGCCAATATAGATTTTCAAAATTAAATTTCTATAAACCTTTAAAAATGACTAGTTCAACAAAATAAAAGATATAAAAACAGACTTTACTTTTAACTGATACTTAAGCGTATATTTTTTAAGTATATCTAAATAGTGCTGAAAGGTTGAAGCAAATAAAAAAAAAGCAAAATATAAGATATTTAGCTGTGTAAAAAATCGCATTTTTTTGTAACAAAAATAATCTTGAGTTTGACTTCCATGTATTAACTTTAAAAAGGTTCGGGCACATTTGTGTATTGCTTTAATGAGACAGAATACTGTACACATTCTCATTTATTTTTTTTTTGAACAAATGAATGTTGTTAATTAAAATAGACGGTAATATTTCTAATGAATTTTTTGAAAATAGAAATCATACTTAACATTTAGTGTTTAATAATTAGTTTGAAATATTTTATAATGTTTATTAAAAAGCATTAAAAAAGAATAATTAAACACTTTTTTTCAAAGAATTAAAATCGTGCACATGAACGATGTACAAAAATCCTAATTTTTTTCATTATATAGAAGCTAAACCATTCTACTTTAAAAGTGCCTCATTACTTCACGATATACAAATAATATTAAAAATATGTTTTTAGAGCATCATTCAATTTTGCAAGAAAAAAATGTTTGGTACACCACAAAAGTCATCTCATTAAGCACAATATTTATGAATGCTTTCAGAACAGACAGAACATTTTTAAACATAAATATGTACAAATTTATTTTCGGGAACAAACAAAAAAAAAAGAAGAAGAAAAGAAAAGCTTTATTTTTTAACAAGTCCACAAAAAACATCTAGAATAAAAACAATATTTAATAAGATATATTTAATATTATTTTCGAATTATACATTTTATTTATGTACATTTCAACAATTTTAATGTTTTAAAAGAGCCTTCAAAGGATGTGTGAGTGTGATTGTGTGTGCGTGAGTGTGTGTGTGAGTGTGCGTAATGATTTTAATATCACTGTGAAGTAGTAAGTTAAACACTCACCCTTATCAATGATAATAATATTAAAAAAATTAAACCTCAAATATAATTGTACTGTAGTAATCTTCCAAGTTATATTCTCTCTCTCATATTGGAATAAAGTGTTTTATTTGATCTTAAATCTATTTTATACATAAAAGCTTATAAATAAATAATTAACTCTTTTGTAAAAAAGTAACTTTGTTCTCTACAAACTATTGGTAAATTTGACAGCAAATGAAACTAAATTTATTTATATTGATCCATAAAAAAAAACAAAATATGAGTATTTTACAGAAAATATTTGGAACTCCCAAATATTTTGTTTAAATTATGTAAATGACTAAACGCATTAGTTGGTAGGGAAATTTTTAAAAAAATATAAAACATTATATAAAATATTGTTATTTATGTATGTCATGATGATGTATGAGAACTAAAAAGGCCTCCGGGCTTCCAGTTTTTGTTTATGAGGGAAACTACTTCCTTTTAATGGGTTCAGAAAAGAAATCAAATAAACAAATAATTACTGTGTTCTCATATAACTGTATTAACTATAGGTCTGTGATACGAAAAGTATGACACACATGCAGTACAGGATACATCGAGATTTCTGATAAACGAGTTAAATCATTACAGGTATTACCTAACGTTGTTGGAGAACTTTCGTTGTAAGACAAATTTAACTCACTGAGCCTGAAGCCGGGCACTGAGTGGTATTGTGAGGTTTTACCATTAAAGTCTCCTACTATCATATTTGGAGTTGTAAGATCACGATCGTAATCAGGTATAATTTTAGCGATATTTTTGGAATAATTTAAAAGTGATCGTAAGAAAAAGAGTTTAATTTCTGCTAACGCTGTGCCCGGATGGATGTACACACACCCGAGTATGAATTTAAAGATGACATTGACCTTTAGGTTTATGAGACATACATCTCCAGCCTCTGCGTCTTTCATTCCCAGATTAATTTCCTAAATGTCAATGTTAACTGTATTATAATCAGTGAAGCAATTGATGATGGTGACTCCGCCGGCTTTGTGACTTGATGAAAATGATACCGCCACCGATGATGTAGTTGTAATTGCTTGCGCTTAGCAGTATTACAATATTTATCTCAGATAAAAACAAGGCTAAATCACTGGCTTGGAATCTTTCATTTAAGTCTCACTGATTGCTATATAATCAGATCGGTTGATGATGGAATCAGAAGACTCTGAATGCGCGACTAAGCTTTGTGCATTAGTGGAGCTGATAAGTATAAGAAAACGTTGATCAGTAACACTATCTTAAAACTTATTTACTATGGTGACTAGTGTTGGCAACGGATGTTCGGCCAATCTCTGGTACTCCTCACGTACCTCTCTAATTGTGGTCAAGAGAGGTACTCTCTCGTACCTCTCCTGACTAAATCCATGATAAAACTTGAAATCGTTTCGGATATTGGTCATATAAAGGTCATCTAACAAGGTGACGCGACTCAAAGCCACATAAACTAGTTTGCTTTACTGCGATTTATCACATTGGTACACGGTTTGTTTGAACGTGTCTCCTTATGATTTGTAGATCATGATCGCCCTCGCTGGTTGGATTAAAAATTGTATTCAGCTGGATTTGATTCTTCGAATCAAGCGGTATGTTGGCATTTCGCATTATTATTTGCATCCATTTGAAGTCGAAAACGTCACACTTTCAGGTTACATTTAGCTCAGCTTTGAGTCGACATCGCTGGTCTATCATCTCGAGCGGGGATTCCATCCACAGCTTGAATAGCGGTTTGTCTGTGGCCACAGACGTTGGCGGTTCACCCTGCTTCTCTAAATCCCCATAATACTGGCCTTCACTGAGCAGCTGTATATTCTTTAAGACACCAACCGCGCCATTCACTATGCCCTCCTCAACATCAATATTAGTCGTAATCATGTAAGTACACCCCACTGCAACAGGATCTTATAAGGCAGTTAAACCAACTAAACGACATTCATTTTTTGAAGCTTTTGCCAGGCTGTAGTAGCTTGCCTGTAGCCAATAAAAGTGTCTCTAGACACGTTGCATATCTCTCTCAAGACATCACAGATGTTGTATGAGCCCACGCTATGATTTGTTGATACAAATGTACAACACAGATCAAGTTTCTATTGAACCTGCGTTGGGTTCTGAATCGAGACTCAATGAGCTTTGTTTCATCAATGTCGAGTCTCTCTCCGTTGCCTACAATAGTAAGTGTAGAAGTGAAAGTAGCATATCTTTGTCGCATTACTTGCTGTAGTGTTGAAATTCAATTCGTTGAAAGAGAAGTCCCCAATATGATACTTACCAAAGGGTTTTATCTTACCCTTGGCTTGAAGCAACGCCATCACACTGTCTGCCAGTTTATTGAAATATATGTAAAAATTAACGGAATTTTCATTGACTAAGTGACAGTGCATGGACGGAGTTAAGTTTACTAGTGGATCAGTTAAGCTCACTTCGGTAAACACATCACTCAGCTCATGTAGTATCTTAAGAAGATTCGGCTGATATATTTCGTTAGCACTCAGTTAAGGAATATAGATGGATTTCACAGCTGGTCTATCATTGCGAATACCATTCAATACTGCAAATAATTTGGTAAAGATTTGAGAAAAGCAAGAAACTTGTCGCCACACTCATCGATGAACGTACGTTCTTTTAGCACTTTGCGAGTGATATTAGGAGTCTGTGGTACGAATCGAAATATTCGACGAAATGCACCCACATAATTTTCATGACCATGTACAAAATGTGCTCATGCGTGACATCGCGGAGATTGCTTCTTCGTATCTTGGTTGTTGTAATCATGAATGGGGTAACGCACACGTCCGGGTGCCTGCCAGTACTAATAAGGAAACGATAATTCTTCCACATATACGTCGTAAATAATGTTCAACGCTGTTGAATGCTGGCCCGAAGCAATGTCAAGACAATTTTCTTCGTTCCAAGGCTTTGCAAAGAGAGCCTCTGAATCTGGTGCACTTATGTCAGTCTGTTGATGCTCGATTTTATCATCATCGATGGCTTTGGATGCCACACAATTGGTTCCCCAGTGTACTGCACAGTGCCACACAAATGAATCCCAGTGTACTGAAATCTTGTTATGCTTATACAATGGTTAACCACATAAAAAAAAGAATTGTATTCAAGTTTTTACCACTGACTTTTTGACCGCGTCATTCAGATACGTAGATTTATGTATCATGTTCTTTATGTTAATATTGAATGGATGTTCAAGATCCAATTGACGCGGTAAATGCTGCATCATTGTGTCCGCATGCAAGGGTACAATAATGACTTGTCCGATGATACCATAGCTGCTGTCGTATCGCAAAAGACGTATCTGCAGGAATTGCAGTCGCGATGATACTAGACGAGCACAAATAGGATCTAATGCGGAAAACCCATATTGCTAAGGTGGGTACACAAATCCGTTCAAACGTGACAACGTGGACACTTTGTCCGAATAACAGCGAGAATTTACACGTAGCGCACAGTTTAAACTTAGCCAATAGGTCCTCAGGGAAAGTATTATTAAGAAGCAGTAAATGTTTTTCATTTGTTGACTTCAATGAGCGCAGAAACCAAAGACGATCGCACACATCACACTTATGTCCGAATGAATTGTTGCCAAACGTCGTAGTGAAATGAGTACTAATTGCTGTTTAATTGTCTTCATAATCGACGATCGTACATAATCGAGGCCTACACAGTCCGGTGTCAATATAGAAGCGATTTATCATCACTTGCATAATTTCAACTTCTTTAGCTGCAGATGTACTGGCATCGTCGTTGATCCACTCTGCCGCATTCATTCTTTTATGTTCCCAGCTCTACTTGACTCTGTTATATGCTTTTTTATAGGTACCACTCGATTGTTCTTGAAAAATTCTTTCCAACCATATACGATCTCTGTATTTGGATTTGGCTTTTTGACGTATGTTGGCCGACATTATACATTTTTGATAATACTTTTTTTTATTATTTTAACACCTTATTATATTCACTGTCACTGTTTTACACTAATGTTTCATATACAAGCGATAGATGAGAGATGGCCATTGAAACTAAAATGAACGTTGTAACTTCTCCGAGTCAAAAGTTATACTAAATGAAAATCTAGACACACAGCAAAATAACCTCAAAGTGGCGATGCTTCCCCCTCCACCGCGCGCAATGCATCACAGTCCTTACTGAGCGTTATGAATTATTTGATCCTTTAGCTGCCCAGTGGTGTAATTGAAATTTGGATGGATGATAGATATGTAGCTGCAACACCAAACTATATCTCATGATTTTATCATTCGTTTTTCTTAATTGGCTTCCAATATGGAAGCAATTTTAAAAACGTATTCACGTCAAAAGGCTTCTCAAATACTTAATGATACATAAAAACTTTAAAATAAGGAATCTCAAAACTCTCTTTTCAATGCCGCATTTGCGGAAGAGCTATTTATTGATACTAACAGAAACCCCTGCTGATAATAATATTCTATAGGATATGATTACTCATTCATGTAGTATGATAAACTTCTTATAGTGGTTTGCCCTTACAACGTCAGACTACGGAAAATTAGCTACAACTTGTTTCCCCTTACGCTGTACGGGCACTGATATTTTCCTTCTTTCTTTGATTTTTAATTCTTATGATGTATTATTTGGAGACAGTTTTTTGTGAAAAGGCAATGCAGTTTGCCTATGGTATTGAAAAGCTTTTTCTCCCTCTTTTTTGCGGCGAAGGGGGAATTAGCATGGTGTTTAGCTATAAACAAAAGAAATATGACCGCTTAAGGGGATAAATGAAAATTTATTTTAATAGTGAAATGTATCTTTATCTATAATTTTGGTAAATATGCCTGTATACACACACACACTTAGTATGTCAAATCTACTTCAACCATAAAAAAACATTTAAGTTTTCTAGATAGAAAAAAATAACTGCTGAACATTGAATAGAGTTTCACAGATATTGGTTGATATATGTTATATTGATTGAACTGTAATGTCGAGTCAGGGAATTCTTCAAATGCGACCAAGTTATTTATAATTAAAAAAAATATTCTAAGGCAGTTTTTCTTTTTTTTCCGAATTATATCGTATATCATCATCGCACTATAAGCCTAAACGAAGGCTCTTGGTGACGCACCTCCTGATTTTGTGCCATTCGTCAAATTCTGACACGTGATCTGATAACTCCTTTTCCTGACTACAACACCATACAAATAAGAGGACACAGAGCCTTGACATATTTAACTTGCATCGGTTTATTATTATTTTTTCACCCAACCCTTATTGATACCGCAATCAAATTTCAAACATATTTTTTTTAGTTTGTTTTAATTTTTGCATTAAAATTATTCATATTTCAGTGCAAACTGGTTAAGGTGAAAAACATAAATAAATGGAAAATAATGAAAATGTTTATAATTTGAATATTTATATTTTCTTACACTATGATTCTCAATCAGTTATTAAATTATATTTGAAAATACAAGCATCTTAACCCAGACTAACGTAAATCTCAATTATATATTGAAATACTGTAAAGGATTATATGTATATTAATAATTAAAGGACTTAATTTTTTTCAATACTTAAATTTTGTCCATATATAAATATTTTCTTGTATATTCAGTAATAATGATCGAATAGTTTTACATAATTTTCTCCGATTCAGGGTAAAATCCAGGATAAAGAAAACTATACCCTGATTGTAACGCCTCAGAGGGTTTTGCTGACTATACTTTCTAACATAAAATTCCGCCTTTATTGCAAAGCAAACATCGGTTTCTTTCTTTCATTCGTTCGTTTTTTTTCTTTCTATCCTTTTTTTTTTGTTTTTTGTTTTTTTTTTTGCATTTCTTTTCAAAAGAGCAGCTATGCAGAAAACAGTTTTAGCTGAAAAAAGAAAAGTACATTTTGCTTGGCATTCAAATTCCTCTTGCGCATTGCTATGTAAAATATTTCTAGCAGTGGAAAAAAATTAAGAAAAATTTAATGTTTTGCCCTAGTGGCCCTTTTTTTTTACAAAATAAACTTCTCAAATTACATAATTTTTTTTCAATAAACGGTCTAAAAAAATAGGTCCCTATGGTATTATGTAATGCCTATGATACACTAACCTATGAAAAAAATGAGATTCCTCTTTTAGCAAAGTTATAATATTTTTGTGAATCGGAAAACATTAGAAAATAGTTAATAAATTAATGCAAAAAATTTATAAAAAAAAATAAGCTCAGAATTTCTTACTTGTGAATGTATTATGATTTTTTTTTCAAAAATGTATTGCTTTTAATAATATTTATTAGCCATTTGCTGTTTAAGAATAAAAATTGCATACAATAATCCTGAAACGGTAAAATAATAATTTTGCATAGAACATATTACACAGTTAACTGTTAAATTAAAGGAATATATAATAAGAACATTTGGGGAATACATTCTTTCTGAATATCATAACATTCATTTTTTTCCAAAAAATACAATCAATCATAGGTAATATTGTTTTTTTTTATTTAATAACTCAAGAAAGGATATAATTGAATGTGTGATACAATTTAATTCAAATTTAATTAAAATGTGATAAAATAAACTTTAAAGTGGTGTAATTTAAAATTACTTTAAGTGATAACTTTTTTAAACAATATGTCTTCTAATACTACTTATTTCACATAAGATAAGAGGGTCAAACAGGATATCAGTTCCTGAAGACAGGCCCTTTTTTATGCATAGTACGAAGAAGTCCTGGTGCTGTTTTGATTGGGTCAAGCAGTAAGCAAAATGAAATGTGTGATTCTTGCTAGTCTGCGCAGTGGACACACTCAAACTTAACGGCATGTGGCAGGTCGATAAAGTTTATCCTCCTTGTTCGAATCGCAATGTGGCCGAAGCCGCTCTTGCCCACATCTTGACTTGTATTAGCTGTCATAAGATTCAGCTGTTCTCAAGTCCTGCTACAATTGTTAGATGTTTCTATCGATCAAGTAGAATAAGAAACAACAAATAACAACAACATAAGAGAAATAAGTTAATTTTTTGTATAATAAATTCTACATAAATCTTATTTTTCGATCTTCTCAATGGTTTAAAAAAGTATTTCGGTTAAATAATGTTATAAAACAAATTACATGTCCTATTCAAGTTATTACCAATCCTCTGGGGAAAAATGCTTCTTTAACCCCTGGATGATTATAAAACCGTAGAAAAACTGTGATTTGTGTTGAGTCTTATTTAAACTTTAGGGAAGTGAGTGTAGTAGAGTTAGTCGTTAGGCTGTTATTGAAGCCCTCAGAAGTCAGGAAGAGAATATTTAGTCCGAGTTATGTAGTTATTCTGGTGAAGCCCTGACGTTTTGTTAAATCGAAACGTAAGGAAGATAAGTGATCCAATTATTTGTTAGAGTTTTTGAGTGAGTGATTTAGTTTTGCGAAGATTTCTTATGCCAAATTTTTTAATATCTGTTTAGAGGAAGAGAAAGAAAGATGAATTGAGTGACAGAAAGGTGAAAAAGAATCACTAGGTAGAGTTCATGAAGTGTTAAAAGAAGTAAAGTGAAAAAAAAAACTAGCATAATTGACACCTATCAAAAAATATGAGGTAAGATATTTGGAAGTGATTAATTGAACCCTTGGCTTATGAAATTTCTTGAAAGTAAATTGAAAAATAAATAAAAGAATTGATTTTAATATATTGGATGATTATTTGGTGTCTTTAACTTCATCAGCTACCGCGGGGGCATGTTGTGGTGGTATTTATATAAGTCAGTAACAGCTTCCGAACTAAAGTGACAATTTTAGTCCTGTTGTAAGTTATGTGCCTACCGAACGAATGGTACCGAGATCGAATCTCCTTCGGTTGCGACAAACTTTTGAAGATATCCAAAAAAAAAAAAGATTGAAAGGACTGCTGTCACAATTTCTGCAGTTTAATTTTTCATGGTTATTAATATTTCGGTTATTTTATACAATGAAAAGTGAAAATATATTGATTACTTCTACGTCAAAAACCTAAAGATCAGACGGCAAACATATTAGTTTGGATGAATTGTAATAGTTTTAATTGATTATTAGCTATATAATGTTTGTTTCATTAATTAAAACGATATGATACATCGTCACTATTTTCTTTCATAATGTATTCTTTTCTGAGGGCAATGACGCTAAGTTTTTATTTAGAAAATAATTGTTTCGATGTAAAATAATATTTTTTTTGCTTTGTCTAATTAGCTCAATTTTATTCAGCTAATTGGATGTAAAATACAATAATTAAGAAACACCTAAAGAAAGAAAATTCAACGTATCTAAAAATATAAAATTAGAAATAGTTTTGAAGATCAGCAACAAAAAAAATCTGTGAAGTTCTAAAAATGGTTTTAGAAATGAAAATAATATAAAATTTTGTTTTAAGTACTTTCTTGAGAAGGGTTTATATGGGTTTTACATATAATATGGGTATATATGGGTTTATATTGGCTTCTTTTTTTTAATATTAGCTGTTTTTGAAAAAAAAATCCAACAGCAAAAATTTAATTACAAGGTAGAGTATAGCAATTTCTTTATTTGAGAAAGTTCTCTAAATCTAACATAGAATTTATAATGAAAATCAAATAAAAAAAATCTATTATTTTATGAAAATAGATTATGAATGACAAATGTGTGATGCACTTTTTCTTATTATATTCTCTGTAATCTGTACTTACCCTGACCATTAAAAGTGCAACAATAAAAAGGAAAACAAATATCTAAATTTTGTTTATTTACTGTATACATTTACTTGGAAGTAAACACCATAGTAAGAAAGAATGCAATTTGTAGATGATTTGAAAATAAACACTGGGAACCATAGAAAATGCAACACCCAGAAGGAAGCATGGGAATCATGTGAAATTTACATCATGCGTTGGCAGGGATAAAATATGCAAATCATTAGTATAATAGAGCAGATGCACATCACGGGCGACCGTAGCGCCACCCGTAAAAAAGAGATAAGGGATTTGAAGAACTTCCATTGTTTATTGGAACATTTTCTGTATATGTTGCTTACATATTCCTTGTAGAAAACATCAAGCATCTTTTGACTAAGTTTTTGAACTCGACCGATTTAGAATAGTAGCCTATAAAGAATGCGAATTATCCTTCAGAGAAATTGGCCAACGTGCTGACGAAACCAAGCAACTGTGATGTGGATCTGTCATCGCTGCATGCAGGAGGAAACGACTGACGGATGGGGTCGATCACATCCACCTCGTTGCACCACGCCCCACGATAACAGGGGGATTGTGCACATGGAAGTGATAGATCACGCAGTCACATCAAGAACCACAGCACAACAGATTCAGTCTGTCACGCATCATTCAGTGTTCGCTCGTAATATTCATCACCGTTTGCAGCAGAGAGGAATGTCCACAAGACGTCCTTTGTTTCGTTTGCACATGACTGGAAACCATAGGTATTTACACCACCAATGGTGCGATGAATGGCGGATATGTACAACGGAATGGACCAATATTGTATTTACTGTCAAATCCGCTTCTTCCAACAACATCACGATGGTCGGATTCGAGTTTGGTGACACCGTGGTGAGAGGCAACTGAACTGTTGAGTTATCCATCGTAACACTCTTCCTGCACCAGGTATCATGGCTTAGGGTGGTGTTGGATTTCACTACCACACCCCTCTAGTAACGGAAGTGAGTGCCAATACACCGAACAGCCAGCGCTACATCTCTGAAAATGTAGGAACCCGTGGTCCTCTCTTAAATTCAGTGCTATCCATCAGCCATATTGCAACAGGATAATGAGGGACCACACGCGGCACTCAATTTTTAAGAGTCTCCTTTTCCCATCATATTGAATTGCTTCATTGGCCTACATGTTCTCCCAATCTATCGTCAATAGAAAATGTGTGGTTCATGCTTGCCCAAGGACTGGCCTAAGATACACCATCTGCTGCTACACCAGACCAACTTTGGAAATATGTGGAAGCCGCATGGACTGCTGTATCCCCAGGATGCATCCAAAGCCTCTTTGATTCTATGCCGAGGTGTGTAACAGTGGTTATATTCAATAATGGTAGCAACGCTAATTACAGATTTCATCATCTTCCAAATGTCAGAAAAAGCTGCAATTTTAATCATTTGATCTTTTGATTTGCAATTTTTGTCATGTTATCTGCCAGAAAATTTTCACTGTGATATCTCTGGCCCTTCTTGGTGCTGCATTCTGTGTTTGCAGCAGTGTACATTATAGGAAAGTAGTACTTAAAGCTGAAACCTCTGATAGCTAAAAAAGGCGGTAAGCTGGCTAAGCTTTGCATCCAACCTTCACTCCGATCTCCTTTAACTCATGGCCAGATGTTTTCAATGGTTGGGAGACTTTGAGAATGCGATTACAAGGGCAACATACTAGGACATTCTGCGCCAAGATAGCTCCAATACGATGGACGACATGCGTTCTTGCGACACTTTTTTAAGGATGATGACTCGGAATCCTAGAAGGTAGGGGACATATAATAGTCTTAATATCAATTAAGTCTTAATTAAATATATCACTGGCTATTCAGATTATCAACGACACGAAGCAAATGTACGCAATTGCAACTCAAGTCATTAAAATAAGTGCAAGGATTATATGTGAGGATATCCAATGTGCTTTCTCTTTGGTGTCTTCAAACAGAAATACCGTAAATTAAGAAGTTTCACGCCAAAGAACCTATTATGTATCCATTTTTGTTGTGGGATACACCACAGTCGCGTCTTTGTAATGTATTGTCATGGGAATCTCATTAATGTTTGTAATGCAGACAATCGATGCTGCTCCAGATGTCATTGCACTGTCCATGTGGATACTTGCTGTCTTAGGATTCATGGTTTGGATCTAAAATCATGCAAGGTCAACTGACAACAAGCTTGTCCGCTCAGGCATTAGCTGTTATTTTTGGAAGGTAGTTGAGATCTAGCCTGATGTTCTGTATAATCCTTCTGAACACATTAATTCCTTAATTGCATGGCAGTCATTAGATTTCGACCAATGTGAGTTAATCCGGAATGCGACGTAATCGAGCATCATTGAATTCTGACAAGTTTTGGTAATCGCCTGACTTGTTTTACGAAACATTAAATAATTTTCTCAAAAACAACTTATATTGATTGCAATCCCCGAATTAGAAACCTGCTGTGTACAAAGTTTGATATGCTGTTTTACTTTGTTATATCTGTTGATTATGATTAAATGTTAATCCTTTGTATAGCTTAGAAATTTCTTCTTTTAATGGGAATTTGACGTTTATATCAGCACTTTTTTAAAATTTTAATTGCGACTAGTAAAATATGTAATCTAATAATTTTTATGTATGGAAGAAATGCAAAAAATTGTGTGTATGATGGAGATTAATTACACTTCAGATATTAATTATTACTTTATAAGGTAAATTATATCAAAAACTCTTTAAATAAGCAAACTTTGAAATATTTTTGATAAAATAAATTTTTGATATATATAGAGGGAAAGCAAGTTGAGGAAAATTTATTTCTGAAAAATATCAGAAGGCTCTTAACTTCATACTTTGAAATCCCTTCAAAACTAACGATATAAAAAAGGAATTCAAAGAAAATTTCAGGAATTGAAATGCATTTAGGAAACAATACTTCCTTCATCTTAAGAGATTTCTAAGTTGTTGTTTTCCAGAAAAAGAAGTTTTTTCCTTCTTTTTTTTAATCTAAAAATGATATTATGCTTCTTTTAGACGCAACCTCTTGATATATTTTTCACTTACTTTCCAATTTGATCCCATAGATTTTATAGGAATAACCCCACACGTATATATATATAGTCTCAACAATTGAATTATTTCTCCGAAAGAGTACAATTCAATCTTTTTTCAGAAAAGGCATTATTTTGTAGAAGTTTTTCAAAACCATTTTTGTTTTATAAGCTATCAATTTATTTATACAGAAAAACGGTAAAGCTATCTTAACCTAATACTGCACATTGATATTCCACTTTCATTTTATTAAAAATAACTCTTCAAACTCTAATATTCAATTACAATATAGAATTTTTAAAGATAAACACTTAGGACTTACTATTAAAAAATCACATACATTTATAAAGTATCATTACAAAGTAAATCCATGATTGAGGAAAAAATCAAATGGAGGAGGAAAAAAGATATATATAGTATGAAAATTTATTTCTGTAAGATTAATGAGTGTAAATTATATATTATGCTATAGTAAAATATTACAGTTTTGCTGAGAAAAAGTTTTACTGTAATTTTAATATTTTTTTTATTTTACCTGAAGTTGAAATCTTCATTAATTAAATATGCCTTCATGCAACAATGTTTAATAAAAAATAATTTATGGAATACTTACATATATTAATTATAGCTGCAATTATACTAGTTTATTAGCTTCTTAATATTGAAAAATAAAATACAAAATTATAGTAAGCATGATATAAACTAGTTATGATTATATATAAAACTAGTTGAGTACGAAACAAAAAGATTTTATTTCTCTTTTTTCTTTTGTATTATTTTATTAGGAGTCTTAAAATATGAAAACTAGAATTTTTTCTTTGAAAATATATAATTTATTAAAGGGTTTTAAGATTTTTTTCTAAACTGTCTGCATATGTAATTCAGTAGAATTAAAAAAATATCTGTGCATTATAAAATGAACTGATATTTTTTACAAAAACATTTTTATGTTTCTTACTTTGCGCTACAATTTTCTGCGTCATATTCCGTGCAGTTGCATAAACTCTGGATCAATGTATATTATCATGAAAAAAGTGTTCTATATTTCACATATGCCAGTGTAAAAAAACGAACTTTCAGTAAAAGTGTGTTCCAGTAATCTCTTCATCTACATTTTATAGCAATTACTCACTTGAGGAAAAGAAAAAAGTATTTTTTATTTAAACATTCAAGAGTAAAATTATTTTCACAAGTTGACTTCAATGTTTTTCCTAGCTTATTTATTTTCTAATTCTGATGAATTAATCATGTTCTTAGCATTATTATTATTATTTGAAAATGATATGAATTTTAGCTTTCTATCTTTCTAATATTAAAAAACAAAGAATTTTCCTTTGGGTCCTTTTATGCAAATATGTTGAAAAAACTGAAACGATTCTGAAGAATTCTGTAGTTTTTGTGTTCCATGTGTGATTAATTATAACAAGCTATGTACTCTTACTGTATTTATCTCATATATGAATTAAAATAAAAAGTGATTCCATTTGTTTTCCAAGTATGTTATTTTATGGTCGCATCATTTGAGGCTCTCTTTTTATCACCCTTTTCATATGGGTAATTTCGAATTCATATGGGTACTTTGAATTAAACAGACATTTTACTACCTCAACAATATCCTGAAAAAAATCGGTTAAAAGAAAAGAATACGTAAGGAGAGCCTTTTAATTGAGTTTAAAACAACAATAAACAAACGTTTTTGAGATTGATCTTTTTGATTGGGGAATTAATTTTCCTCATTACATAAGAGCAATATACAGTTTCCTATGTTTGAAAAAATTGCAGCGTGGTTTTAGCTTTTTATGAACAATACTTCGGAAAGACTAAGAGTAAATTTTCTCGTGTATGCGTATTTCCAAACATGAATGGATTTGAAAAAAAGAAAATTGCTAGTGATATAAAAGGTTTTGATAAGAATGTCAAAAAACTACTTGTAAATTACAAAGTTAATAAAAATTCCTCCTCGACTGTTGATTTGTTTGAAGAAGTATTCGTCAATGGAGCAGAGAATTGGTGCGTTTAAAGCCCTAAATTGTACTTCTGATTGAATTTGCCCTGCTCTCCTCCATAATCACTTTTATGAAACAAAAGTGCATCAAACACACAAATTATTTTTCCTATTAGTAATACTTTTTTTTGCCTAACTACTTTGCTGCAACTGATGGATCAAGCTTATAATAAGGAATTATCACACATACTCAAATTTCAAAGTAAAAAGCAGTTAGTACTGCGAATATTGGGAGCTTACGAGAGGAAAAGTGATTTTGTAATATATTTCTTATTGATGATAGCATTTCACCCTGCGAAGGCCTGAGGACAAGTCTGAACTATAGCAATTTACTAATGACTTCGACTAGTGGGTCCTTCAAGGAATGCCTTGAAAAAACAGGGAGGAAGGAAGAAAAAACATTGCGGATTAGGTACAAAAAGCACAAAACCTAATAATAAGTGGCTTTCCACTTATCCAGATGTTTTAAGTACCCTTCTTATTGAGGAGATATATTTGAAAGTTAAGAATGATATATAATGTAATAAAAATTAATGGTTGTGTGTGGGGGGTGGAAATGGTTAAAAGTATTCTGTTTAGTGCCATCTGTTCCTCGGAAAAAGTGGGCACTAAGTTTAAGACTTGAAGATATAACGGAAAGTAAAAGAAAAATGTTGTACAGGGAATTTAAGTTTAGGTTTAATTTATACTGCACTTTAACATATATGAATAAAACATATAACGGGATACAATTTTCTGAAATATTTAGGAAACACAAGGATTTATTCCCAGTGAAGAATGTGTTGATAAAGCGACCGTTCAAGTACAATAAAAAGCTTGGCAGATCAATATTTAAGGTATCCGAGCACGTTCGGAGTACTTTTTAACAAAATAGCACACTAAAACATTATAAATGCTCTTTTAAGACTCAATACCAATAAATATTACTATTTAACTGTCAAAATTTAAAATAAATTACCTGAATTTTACAAAAATCACAATTATAATAAAAAATTTTAGCAATATTTTTGAAAAACTTCAAAGCAGTTAGAGAAAAAAGTAATAAACATATATTAGTCAAAGTATTACTAAAACAAGCTAGATGCATTTATCTAGAAAATGTACAAAAATTTAAATTTTTTATTAAAATTTGAAAATTTTAGAGCTGATTGAGTAAACATTATAAGAAATGTTACATTTTTTATGAGACCATTATTTAAATAACAAGCCATAACTCAAAAAGTATTCATACAATAAGAAATATTTTAGTACATTCTCCACAAAATAACATAAATATCAGGTTCAAAAAGTTTTATAGAAATACATTCGTAATATTTTGAGTTACAGACTCGCCATGATAGATTTTGAGCAATTTGAATGCCCACTTCTGTTCAATCAAAAACCCACTTCCGGTTTTTCTAAATTTATAAAATGGATTGTAACTTGGCCTCTAGGTAGTGTAGAAACAAAACAAAGTATGTTTCGTAAAGTCAAAAGATAGCTCTATTCAATAAAGTAAAAAGCAAAAATATCTGTCTTGACTGAATTTGGTCATTTTCAACGTGTTCGGATACCTTAACTATAATAGTATTATGGAAATGGTAGATCAGAAAGAATGTAGATGCAGTGATTATAGAAAATATGTTGATGAATATCATGGGCACGTTGTAACAGGAAACATAGAGATAGTTCAAGATCAAAAATTGAAAGAAATTATGTACAAAGGCACTGGTTTTCGTTTAATGATTTCCAATAGTAACTTGATAGTAAAAAAACAACTATCTGATGATATTAACAAATTTATCCTCAATATTGCAATGAATTATAACTTACCTACTCAGGCCTTTAAGGAATATGGTTTTTATGTCCTCAAGGACTTAATGAATTTTAATTTTAGAACAAAAAAGGATATTTCTTATAGAGAAATAAGAAGACCTATAGAAGACGTACAAAAACACTTCGTGATAGTTAACGTGGATAAAGTCCCAGGAAACTATGCAATTATATGCAAATATTATTACAGTAAATTAATAAATCATCATATACAAACAATAATGCATATGAAGTAAACAAATTTTGTATGAAAGAAATTAACAACAGATTATTAGCATTTTGTAGACAATTGGATATTTCCAGCAGTAGTATTAAATATCCCCATATATTTATAACTCCCAAATTTTATCAAAATCCAGTCAAATTCCGCAGTGTAACAAATAAATTCAATACTTATATATCCAAATCGGGAAGAATTTTACAGAACATATTACAGGATACAATAGGCAAATTTAAAGATACTTCTATTATAAAAAACAGCTATGACGTAATAAAGAAGGTTGAGCAACAAAAGGTATTTTCAGTGCATGGATTCGATATTGAAGACCTATTTAACTCTATCGAAATAGAAGATATGATTCAGATACTTACAGATGCATATGGGAAATATGGTTTAAATAATTGTATTGGTTTTGAAAAGTTCAATATACTAATTAGATTTGTAATACAGGAAAACTTTATTATTTTTGATAACAAACTTTACAAACAAATAAAGGGCTTGCCTCAGGGGGGCCCTGCAAGTATAATCTAGCTAACTTATATTTACACCATTATGATTCAGGTCGAAGAAATGATCCATCGTGCCTTTTATTGAGATATATAGATGATTTATCTGTTATTGGTCGCGATAGGGAATTTAAACCTAACATTGATTTCTATACGGATTATTTAAAATTGATACAGATAACTTTTAACAAAGTTGAATTCTTAGATTTAGATTTACATATCATTGACAACAAACTATATAGACATATTTATAATAAAAGGGATGCATTTAACTTTAATGTTATATAGATCCCAAACTTCAATAGGTGCATACACATATCAATATTTTTAGAAACATAATTTTAAATTTCTTGATGAGAAATAATAATTTAACTACACATAATATTGATAAGTTCAAGAACATTCAGAAATTTGTATTTAATTGCATACAGAGTGATTATCCCATCAACTTCTTGAAATCATACATAGATCAAAAACATTTCTTAAAAATCTTTTTAAACTCATAAAAATTGGCAATTTGCGAGAGATTCCACGATAGGTTTTGCGAAATGCACAGATCCACCACACAACATTAGTTCCACAAAGGCAGCTTGTTAGGGGTCCAGCTGTGAAGAATATGTGCATTCCATACACAGGTTACATTTTGATACACACACACAGACCAACGTTTACCCGACTATACTTTAAAATTCTTGGTGAACAACCAAACATTTTTATGACCAATCAAAAAAACTTTTTGAATGCAATCTGGCTTGCATCTAATATTAAATATTTAAACTCGAATGTAAGAATATTGATCTTTTAGATTATAACGTGGCATTAGTGGGAGTAGTGAATAATGTAGGAGTTATGATTGATGTAGGAGAAATGAAAAATTTTTAAGAAATTGAAATACCGTTCATCGATTTCATTTATTAATAGGATGATTTGGGGCGAGTTTTTTTTGTTGATGATTTATGTAATCTGTTTTGATGTTGTTAGGTATTTAATTTTTGAATATACTACATTCTTGATTTGAATTTTCAAACTTTTGAGGTTTTTTCATTCTTTACTACCATTTCAAAGATCGGTGCATAATCTTTGATGTTTTATGGTTGTTTTACTATGCATTTAGTTGTCTTAACATTTTAACATTTTTATGTTATATCTTTCAGAATGCAATGGTGAATAGTTTAATTTTTTAGGTATTAAAATTTTTTTTAAATTAAAAATTTTTGAAAATTTGGATATTTCCAGATTAGTTTACCAAGTTGCAATAGGGGGAAGGTTGGCGCAATCAAACTAGTTTAACCTTACTTATCGTTCCTAAGTCCGAGGTTGCACTTGGATATTTTATAATTTTTATCTTATAAAATTTTAATTTTGTTTGAAATTTAATTTGTTTGTTAATTTGTTTCTATCTTCATTATTTATATTCGTCATTGATATTTTGAAATCGGATGTCGTACTCTAGGATTCATATGGTTTCGAATATTTGCTTAGTTATAATTGTGTGATTTATTTTATATATATTTAAATATATATATATATATATATATATTCCGCGTAATATAGACAATTTTTATCTGTGTTTTATTTAGGGAGTCTGGCATGTCCACATGAGCCCATTTTAAATTGCGTAAGTTTATTTGTGTGTGTGCCTTTTTTTCCGAAATTACTTATTTCACATAAATACAATTTTTTTTTCAATAGGTCATGCGTACTATCAATAAAACTTTACCGAAAAGTTTTGCATTTTTGTTACAACTTAAAGCAATTAAGAATTTTTTTTTTAAAAATGTACAATTTTTTTTGCCTAAAATATATTATTTATAAGGCATATCTAAAAACGTTTGCTTGATATATCAAGTTCCCTCCATTAAAATTTGTAAACATGTTAAAAGTGTGCTCTCTGAAAATTTGAGGATTATATAATAAGTGGGTTTCAAGTAAAAGGTACATAAAAAGTAAAAAATATTACATTTAGTGAAAATTGGCTTCAAAGATAAAATTTGTAATTTTTGAGCATTTTTGCGTTTTTTTAGTGTTTTCCAGAAGCATAAAAAGTATTTTCTTTGCACTCTAATCCTGCAAAAGAATCCTCTAATTTTCTTTTTTTATTGTTTTTAACAATTTAGCCTTTTTTGAGGGGGAGGGGGGATCTCAAGATACTTTCTTTAGAGGCTAAATGAATATTGCATGTATCTAATTTTTGAAGCAAGTTATAACTTGGTTCAATATCGCAATGTTTTTGAATCATTAATTTTGCTATATGATTCAAATTCATCTGTGCAATAGCCAGTACTTTTAGAGTTTTTAACTTCACAAATGTAGATTTTGGAATCCCTGACCATATGGTGTTACTAACTCACTCGTTTGGGGGGGGGGCTGAGTCTTTCCATGTAAACATTTTCTTAATAACACAGTATCACCTACGTCTGTAAAAATTGGCTTCATTTTATTCATTATCGTACACAGTACGTTTGTATGTGTTTATTAAGATAGTGCTTTCCGTTTTGCATGTAACGACGTGCACCATGAATTTATACCCACAGGGCTCTGGATTGAAAACAGAAGATGAATATGTACTGATATTATTTCTATTAGCCATACCATATTACCTTTAAATTTTTTATATTAAAATGTCGGTAAGTGGGTTACGACCACTCAGGCGTTTTCCATGACTTTACTTTTTTTCTATGTTTTTGCTTTTAAGAACAAAAAACGTGTACCCATACAGTTTTGGGTATGCCTTTAATTTTTCCACTTAAACATGATATGGATTCGGGCTCATCAGAAACTTATGCAAGGGGAAACACAAGTCTTTCTAGCTCTGCTCATTCAATGCACGCCAAGGAGTATCTTCATTTAAAAAATAAATAAAAATACTTCTTATTGTCGTATTTCCTTTTATCATATTAGACATAAAGATTTGAAGGTTTAGAAAATATAAAACGTAGAAATTGATAACTTTTTGAAAATTCATATTCCAGACTTCTTAGGATGCCGTCGAAAAGCACAATTTGGGCTACGTGAAATCACTTGAGTCAAAAGAGGACTCAAACCTAAATGATAGTTTTTCTTTGACTATTGCTAAAAGACAGGATAAACGACACATTTCTCAAAATATTTCTGTGAAAAGAGAGAAAAGGAAAAGAATTACTACTAATAAAGATGTAGCCTATATTGCTGGTGCTTTTTAATTTTTTTTTCAGACTTAGCGGCAGTATTCTTTTTATGTGTAATTGAATTTATTATTTTTTTGCATTTTTATAATTTAATTGTATTGAAATACTTTATTTTTACTCATTGTGATTAACGAAATATATAATATATTATCTGGTTAATGAAATACATTCTACTAATTTACTTTAGATATTATTAGAAAGTTCTAGCTTATTTTTCAATTTTTAACACTATACCACGCGTGCTAATGTGACTGTTAGAATAAATATTGCATAATCTTTTATATATATATTCTGCACCTATCTTATGTTTATATGATATTAGTGTTTTTCAAATTTATACTTATATATCTTTAGTTTTTTTTTACAAAAATCAGTTATTTTCTTATAAAATCAAAATAGTTGTTTCTCTCAAAATCAAAAATTTGCCTCGAAACTGTTTTGAATTTTTGTAATTTAATCCTATTGAAATACTTTATTTTTACTTATTGTGATTTATGAAATATATAATATATTATCCGGTTGAGATGAAATAATAATGGAATACATTCTGCTAATTTACTTCTGATATTATTGGAAAGTTCCAGCTTACTTTTAAATTTTTATCACTATGTGTACCACATGTCGATGTGACTGTTACAATAAATATTGCACTTATATCTATATATTCTGCACTTATCTTACATTTGTTATGATATTAGTGTTTTTCTATTGCAAATTTATATTTATATCTTCATTTTTTTTATAAAAAGCTAAGTTAATTTCCTTTAAAATAAAAAAGCTGTTTTTCTCAAAATCAAAAATTTACCTCGAAACCAAATTCAAAATATTCCATGCGTTGAAATTTGTGTCTGATTATAACAAAACTTTCTAAAAGTATTCTTCTAATATGTAATTATAACTTCTTGGATGCATTGTAGTAATAGTGATAGGGTGAAAGAAGAAATTAAAGTTTTTTATGTATAAAGTCATTAAAATTCTTGTAAATTTCATATAAAAATTTGCGTTTACCCATACTTTGTAAATTATCATATAAAATATTACTTTACATGCATAAATTTCTAAAGAATTGCTTAAAAAAGTCAAATCAGTTAAAAATATGAAATTTAAAAAAAATCTAAAGGCATGGAATGTTTTAAAATTTTGAAATTATCGTTAAATTTTTTTAAAAAAATTTAAATTTCTTAAAAACTACTCATTTTTTTCTCACCAAATTTTTTATATGGTTTTAGTTATAACTTAAATACTGACATTCAAAATTTGGAGCATGTGTGTAACAAATTTTAAAAAAAAATTTTTACTGTCCACTGTAGCCTTAAATAATATATAACTGAGATCTTTTACCTTCAAAATTCGAATGTTTGCATACCACAAGCATACATGTAGTGCATAAAATCTTACCGTTAGTAACATTCTAATTACATAGTTTCTAAATGCTCTTATTTTATTGTTTGAAAAAACACACATAGAGAAAAATATTTTAAATTTGGATTGGAAGTTATTTGTGATATTTTTCTCTTTTTGTTTGCTTTTCCATTTGCTTTTCTCAGAGGAATTCAGTCGAAGCATCTTTTATTTAAATGCAGAATCCTGGTACTTGTTTATTATTAACTTTCTTGGACAGAATACAAAATAAAAACACTATATATATATTTACATTCGAATTCAAAGAGGAACGCTGCTTGTTCTAACCAAATTTCCCAAACATCCCTTATGTGTTCTAACACAAATAAAATAACTGAAATTCATGTCCTTAAAAATTCACATAATTTGCATTCCCAGTTTTGTCATTCCCTCACGTCTTCTGGCAACGACTTAACGAGACCTATGTATATGGGAGGAGGAACAATAAAAAATACAAAAAAAAGGTACAGAACATTTCGTGTTTGCATATGTTTGGGGACGATTCAAACACATTTTAGCAATCCGGTATCCACATCACGTTCAAGAATGAATAGGAACAAGAATTTTTTGTCGATGTCATTCTATTAAGACATCTCACTCGTCTTCTAATACCTTCTCTGCACATACTTCATAGCAAAGGATGTCCCAACGTATAATCTCTATTTTCCCCAACAATCTGAGAGTTGCCAATATTTTATAAAGGAGCATGATAGAAACGAATATGTTTTACTTCTAAGCGGAATATGCTCCTCTCAGAAATAAGTGGAAAAATGTTGTGAAACTAATTGGCTTTTGTAATCAACAACGAATTTATCAGGTAAGTTGCTTTTGTAGATTTGTGTTCAATTTCCTTCTTTTTCATTCTTTAAACAATGTCTTTATTTTAAAGCCATTTTAGATTGAAAATTTTTGTGTGAAAAAGGAAGAACATCGAACTATGATTAATTTTGTTCTATGAGTATTTATTGCATTTTTACATGTTTAAAAATATTTTAATTTTTCTACTCTAGAAATAAAACTATATTTTTTTATATTTTAAACTAAAAATATATTAATTTAAGAAAGTGAGGATTCAACAAAGTTAAACATACATTTTGTCAATGTTTCTTTGGAGAGAAAGAGAGAGAACAAAGAAATAATCAACATATATGAAAAAAAACAATGGATTCATTTTTAGGAACTTTTCATTAAAGGTAAATAGGAAGTAGAGAAATACTTCAAATTTTGCATTACTTTCCATTTTGCATTTAAAAAATAGTGCATACTTTGCTCATCCCGTAGATGTATTATTTATGAGAATTCTTCAATAAACACCGCAAAATTTACTTTTAAAATAATACAAAATCTGTCACGGCCCATTTAAAAAAAATGTTTTAAAAATACACTCTGCCTTTTGATTTTAAAATGCATTATAAATTTTTATCTCCCTAATTTTATGTTATCTGTACCGCGTCTTTTGCTGCTTTAGGAAAGCTATATTTACATTATATCAAAGAGATTTTCTTATTTCTATTATGATACTTATTTTCTTTTTCTTGTTTGTGTTTCAGCAGTCTGCAACCAATTCCTCTGTATATTTTTCATTAAATTTGTAGATTTATATGGTCTTTCTGGAATCAATTCTTTTAGAAAATTAGTGCTATTTCAAGCTTTATTATATATGACTTGGAATAAAACTGTATTGAATGCAACCAATGCTAGTGCTTGCTCCTAAAAAAAATTAAAGTGTGGTTAATCAATTAAAGTCAATCGAAATAATACAAATATTATCCAATTATGTATTATTTCCAGGTATTAAATGAGAATACCAAATGTATATACGGCAATTACTAGGTTACATTAAGTTTTATTAAGATATTAAAAAAATCGAAGCACTGCGAAATTTTGATAACAAAAATGTTTCTGCAGTGGATTAATTAAATTCATAAACAATAAAGAAAGAGAGCATGTGTATGGGCACTTTAAAGACAGTTGTCAATTTTTTAGCACAACAAGCATTTTGTTAATGATCCTAACTTGCTTTGTAAACTTTACGTGCAACAGAAATAATAAAGTTTATATATATTTTTTAATATTTTAAATGTATTTATGTTTCAAGATCTATTTTATTAATATTTTTACGAATAAAATCTCTTTTACTTATTTCGGCTGCCAAACCAGAGAAAGATATTGGTAAGCTGCTCATGGTAAAATTTTCTTCTGCGTGATTTCCTTGAAGTATAACTGTTGAAATATTTCTGTGAAAAATTGAGCGTAGATTCAACGTGAGATATAACGCATTTAGGGAAATATCTCAGCTATTACCATTCTAGTATTTTCATTATCAAACTTCGAAAACCTGGAAAGTTTGAGAAAATTTCGCAATGGAAAAAATTTGCAAATTTACATGTTAAAGGAAATTACCTATTATATATAAATGTATGGTTTATTCATTTGTTCGGTATAAACTATTTTGCAAAAAAAGAGAAAAAAAGAACGTAAAAGAAGCAGCAATAATTTTAACGACATCTCAGATAGAGATTTGATTAAATATTCAAAGTTGTAGTACTAATGGATAGCTTGCAAGTGCTCATTAAATGTTAAAATGTAAAGAATAATAGATTTCAAATTGTATATTGTACACATTCTGCCTCAATTGTTACTCCAGATCTGCAGCATTTTGGAGAGCACGTGCCAACGATAAATTTAATGAGTCTATTATGTTAATTTGGTGAAATATGTACATATATATCTCAATCGATGTGCATAAATACATAAATACATATTGTAATTAGTTTTAATTTTTTACATGGGTGATAATTTTTTAATTAATATGGGTTTCACAAAAATTTAAATTCAGCTATTTATGTTCATTGAATTACATTAATACAGCGCCTGACAAGATCCAATTTTTTTTCTTTCCTCAATATTTCTATTTTAATGGGGCAGAGGTTGTGAATTCGAAGTTATATAATTATAAAATTCCCGCGCCAAATTTAATAATGCTCAGTTGAGAACTATTTAAAGCAAAAGCCTTCTTCTTTTATAATTGCGCGTCAGATCTGTATTGTAATAGAGCACAATAATTTAATGAAAAATTTTCTCTTAAAGCGATATGGTACCCTAAAAATCATTAAACTGTCGAAAAAATTTTTGTTGGCTTATTTGATACCCCGAATCTTTATAAATATGCCTGCAAAATTTCAAAGCTTTGCCTGCATTTTTCATTAACTAATGGAGCAATGTTTGATGCTAAACAGCAACTACTACGGCTACATTTCAGATTATCTGCTAGAAAAGAGCCTGATAAAAAATGAATTAATTATTTTTCTAATGCGCATCAATGAGACAGATATTATATATGCAGTAATAAATCATTTTAAGAAAGAATTGTGCAATTCATGCAAAAATTCTAGTTTGTGAATTATTTACTGGAAGATTAAATGTATTTGGTCAAGATTTAAAAGGTGTGCGTGCTTTTTATGATATTATTATGAATTAAATTAAAACTTCAACAAACGGATTCTCCCAAAGCACAAATACTAAATCTCATTTTGATAACTCAGATAATTAAAAATCTAATTCGAAAGAATAAAAAAACTCTCCCATTTTTATGCATTTGTTTTTGGTGATATATATATATCCCATGTGTGCGAGATTCAACACTTTTATTATTAAAATATTTTAAAATATTTATTTAAACAAATGCATATATACAGTTCTTAGATTTTGTTGTATTTTACATATAAATTGTTATTTGATTTTGCTTTTATTCGTGCACAATATTTAAGATGCGAAGGCTTTTAAAATCATGAAAATAAAAAATAAAGGCATAAACATCTTTTGTACATGTTGTGCATTAGCTCTGAACATGGAATTAGCTTTGAAGTGTGTGTATTTATTTTTATTATAATTATTAAGATAGAGAGTTTTATGAAATATTGATCTTTCATTCGTTTTTACCTATGTATTCATTATACTGTTTAATTGTTCTAAATTTATGCAATTTTTTATGGTAAGTAGTTTTAAATAAGCTAATTAATAGTTCATAAAAGTTTCAGAATATTCGATGAATATTATATCATGCTATTCATGGAATGAAAATTTGAAACTCATATTTCTCCATGTTGAATTTTTGTATATATACTGTTATTCAAAACCGTAAGGCTTTTTTGATAACTGAAGTATGGGTTTGAAATTTTTTATACATGTTCTGAAATGTATGTTTTGTAAAACTGTGCATGGAATTAGCTCTAACATGTTTAGTATTTTTTCTAAAAAATTTCAAAATCAAAATTAATGTTTTTTTGAGAATTTTTGGGAGTTTAACTACAAAAAAATTAGTAAACAATTAAAGAGCATCAGTAGAAAAAAAACCATGCGCAGTTTTATATAGTATAGTATAAGGTACCTGAAAAAAAATTTTGAATAAAAAAAGACATATTCAAAAAAGCCTTAGGAATTTAAAAAATGCTTTAAAAAGCTAAAAAATTTTAAATTTTACAAACATTCTGGAACAAATTAAAATTTTTTGTATGGAATGTTTATTAAATATTAACCTTTATGAAATACAATTAAAACTAAATATCAAATATTAAAAATAAAAAAATTGTGAAGATGGTACCATATCACCTTAATCTGCATGTTGCTTCTCTTAATATAAGTGTTGTATTTTATTTAAAATATCACAGTTCTCATAGAGAAATATGCGATAAGATATCTATCCTACATTCCAAAACAAACGAAAAAAATTTAATGTAATCATTTCTTAAAATCATGACTGTTTCAATATTTCAGATCACTTTGATTATCAAATTTAATTGTAGTATTCTTATTGTATAACGTAATTTTATAGAAAAAAAATTAGAATTTTTTTATATTTAATCATAATAAATATATGAAAATTCTCAAAATATACAGCTTAACTCAATTAAATTAAAAACAATTTGAAAAGACTAAAAATTATTTTTTCTCATGAATTTACAATTACAAATACATTCCTTAAACCTAAGAGATTATCAACTTCCTGTTAAAAGGGGAACATATTGTATGTGTATTTCAAAATAAAATAATAGTTCCAAATTGTGAATTCGATCTTGAAAAACCCTCGAATTGCAGTTGAAAGTGACATTAATGAGCACATAGTCAATTAAGTAGAATAAAGTATTTTGCGAATATTATTTGTCATTCAAAATACAATACAAGAATGAGTACCCAGAAATTTATTCTAATTTCAAAAGTAGATACATTTTGAATAGTAATAAAGAACATGGGAAGCACGCGTTTTTTTTGTGTTACATCGAGTGATATACAAAGAAATGAAACTTTAGAATGAGTAATATCCGGGCCATTAGAGAATTTAGAATTATCAAGGAATTTGTTAGAGCACGCTTTAGAGCAAAGAATATCATTTAGCCGACAAACAAGATAGTTTCAAAGGTCAAACAAGGAGCCTGGTGATTGGCGTGAGAGAAGCAGCTTGCTCCATATGTAAAATTTCTGCTGGCACCCATCTAGCTCGATGATGTCCCCATATCAACCATCTGTATCTGTATTCTCACCTAATCGGGGTTCAAAGCTAAGGATAACGACAGGCATATAATCTAGCCATTTGCCACGATGAATTTTGTAGGCCTCGATCTGACACTGCCCATCACAGGACATTAGCAACTACAACAACTATTATCTGTCAATCGATAGCGGTCAGTTTTCAAGGTATCCATCAAGATTGCTTTTGAACCCACAGAGCAGACGATTCGTTGCAATGGTGCCATGGGCATGGACTACGGAATCATAAAGGGTCTTGTTTTCTAGTGAGTCAGGTTTCTCTTTGTCCAATTCTGATGAAACTCCCAAGGTTTTGAATTCATTCAGGAGAATCTGCGTATGGATGACTCGTCTCGGATTGTACATGGTGGTAGTTTTAAAAGATGTAGCTAACTACAATCAAAAATATATTACACTTATTCATCAGCTAACCTAAGTGTGTATACTATATCGAAATGATATAAAGTATTAAACCTGATCTATCTGATAAAATCAGAAAATATTCAGAAACAAACTTGGAAATCCATTCTTCCAATTAGCTAAATTGAAATAAATGCAATGTGGCCGGCAGTATAGCCCCACAAAAGAATTTTAATCATTATATATCTCCACTTCAATACCACGAAAAATATGCATATCACGTTTCCTACGTAGTTAAAGCTCTCAACAACATTTTTTATTTTAAAAAATCAAGCTGTTTTTATGCCTTTTACACCGTAATAGTCACCCTGCATGAATTTGGCACCAAGTTTTTGACAGTTCCAATTCGGCCCCATTTGTGAAACACCCCATCATGCTACAAAAAGATACCGGGATTGGAGCAAAATCAAGTAGGAAAATAGGCCATACCTGGTTCGTATTCAGGTCACTATGGCGGTCTAACGGTATGTGAACGATGTACTGCAGCTATCGAAGCACCCCATCATTCGTCAGAGGGGGAGGGGAGTCCAATGATCTTTATTAGCAGGATAAAACCCAACCACATATCTAATGCAATAACAAACATACTTTGTAAGATGAACAAATACTTGTCCCTGATGTCTAGCTATTTTTCTCAATTGAACACGTCTATGGTGTGTTTGGACACAGTCTGCACCCCCTGTCATTTGATCATTTCAAAAATAAATATCACTGAGTGTCTGTGCTTGTGTTTTCCTCTTTCTGCCAATTTTCCTTACTTTTCTCCTTCTTTAAATTAGCATTTTCCAGTTCAAGCAGTATATATAACACTTAAGAACAATGATTTGAGAATTCATTACTGCATTGAGTTTTTAAAAACAAAGCAAAATATTAAAATTTAGGATTTATTTTTAAAAAATATATATTATTTTAAAAATATTTCTTAAGGAATGGAGAGTAGATTGAATGTACTTCTTTGTAAATTAATACATATTTTTTAAATATTGCATTAATATAAAATTTATGGCTAAATTAAAGTAGATAATCTTAAGGTTTAAAAAATTTAAAAAGGGAATCTAAGTATATCACATGTACTTAATTTCTACTTTTAGTACTTTTAATAATTTCATTAAAACTTCTACAATCGATTTAATTTCCTGCATTACTGAAATTGACGCGAGAAAATATTTTAATAAAATTTTTGAAGAAGCAATGAATTTAACAATATCGTCGATGCTTCTTTCACAAGTGGAATGTTAACTAGACTCGAAAAGAATAAGGTAATTCCATATAAATTTATATAACAACGAATAAAACTTTATTTTAGTTAGAACAATGAATTATAATTGTACTAAGTTGGAGAGGAAACCATAGAGATTTGTAGGAATATAAAATACAGATAATCCTTTCATAAAATAAAGAAAGAATAAATCTCAATGGTGTGAGTTGTGCTGTTTTTTTATTTACTTTTCACCTGTTACGCCATAAAAAACTATTATTTACTGTTTCATTTTGGAAATTCTGAGAGAGGAAGAAATGCAATTGAAAAGTACAATTAAATAAAAATGAAAAATGTATTGAGAGAGTTTTATTCTCTCTCTCTCTTAATTGATAATTTTCTGGAAGAAATTCTTATGCTATTTTCGAAGACTCTTTTATGAAATATTTTCTTTCCCATTTTTCTCATCTTAATTTTTCAAAATAGAAAAAAAAAAAAAATTTGAAGAAATTTTGGCATTTAAAATTTATTCTATAGATAGAGTTATTTGAAAAATAAGGTAATATAAGTACGCACACACAAGTAATTTAGAATTTAAGAATTAAGTTTCTCTTACATGCAACATATTTCAATTTATCAACCTAATATATCAATAGTTATTCTAAATTATGTAAATATGTATTTTAGTAAAAAATAATACTATATATATATATATATATATGCTTCGGTATAAATTTTATTTAAAACTTGTGGAAATAATTTTCTTAACTGATTAACATTTATTTTATTTTTCAAATGGAGCTGAAGTTCGTTATTTTTATCATTGCAAACCGATGATATTTATGGAAGCAGGTATGAGATTTTAGTGCGGCTCCAAATTGCTGCATACCAATTGTTACAATGTAATTTTGACCCCCAGTTTCCTTCCCAGGGGAAGAAGCTTGACCTCTTACTTTACGAAACTGAAAAAAGTTGTTGTGTTGGTGTGTTTAAGCCAATCAAATATAAACTGTCTAGGAAATTGTTTTAAAAAGAAAAAAAATTTCCGAATACTAAGAGAGTTTTTTTTTTGTCAATTCAGTATTTTGTGAGCTTTATTACTTTTGCAGCAGCATTTATATTTATTTTTTATTAATTATCATTTTTGTTCATAAACAGATATTTTAAGTTTTATAACTGTTTCTTTTTTTTGTGTATAGTTCGTTTGACTTCTTATTTTTGTAAATTATCTTAAATGTTAGTTTACTAATGAAATTTAAATTAAAATATTTATACTTTATAATGCGTGCTGATAATATTTTAAAATGAAAAAAATTAACATTAAAAAAATCAGGACTTCTGAATAATGCGGTTTCAGATATTCTTTTGTAATAAACAAATAAAATGTATTACACAATTGAAAGCTACAACTCAAGAATAATTTATCCAAGGGGAAACATCGAGTCTTAGTAACTGTTTATACTTCAAAAAAGACTGTACGTTTAAATAGTTTGAGAGAAAAACCTTGATTTTTTCTCAATGTTTTTACTCTATTAATGCTCGCCATTGATATCTTGCACGGTAGATCTACTGCTGAAAAAAATTTAAGAATACAATCACGGAAAACTCGAAAACATTTGAAAAACTGAAAGTTTTTCGGCCTCTTATTAGTTAATCTCCAAACGTATTCTCTATACTCTTGTTTAAAATTCGTAGCTCTTGGTTTTATGAAAAATGTCAAATCTCATTATTAGACGAGAGAATCTCTGTATTCAGTACAAATAGAGATGGGTGTAAATTCTAGACCAGGGGTGGCCAACCTTTTTGGGAAGCATGCCACAATCTGATTTTAAAAAATTACGCGTGCCACTTCCAACTTTTCCACCAAACTAAAAAATATATTCAAAAGTGAAAAAATGTTGCTTATAGAATTATTATGGGTTTTTTTTTACCAAAAACATATTTTTAAATGCGAGTTCTATGTAGTCAAAATGTAAAAAAAAATGGTGTAACAAATAAAACAAAAGTAGAAATATTTTATTGTTGATAAATTTTTACGGATCAGTCAGTTAGCTTAGGTACAAAATAAAAATAAGCAACTTGAAACGTTCAATTTTAAATTATTATTAAGTGCTTAGTACCTTCTTAATATGGCTTTTGAATTTGAAGTTTCTTTACTAAAGCATCTGTATTTGGATTAGTTCTTAAGATACTAACAAAATTAGGTGTTTTAGGAGCATATCAGTTAGTTTTGAGCGATATTTTGATTTAATTACGTTCAAAACAGAAAACATTTCTTCCCAAACATATGTTGATCCAAACCTACAACAATATCTAAACGCTAAATCATGTTAATTAGGAAAATTGCTTGGTGGCACAAATTTCCCGAATTCGATGTTATTCGGATCATATGCGGTTAAAAAAAATTCCTTATATTTGCTTTTCAGAGTAGTATGGTATACTGTAGGTCAATAATTTCAATTTGTACCTGAGATGGGTAACAATTAATACCTTGAAGAGAAATCGAAAAAGAATTAGTGAAAAGTTCGGTATTTTTTTTTTTTTTCATCTAAAAAATCCTCAAACCTGGCACTGAAAGAATTCTGCAAAATGCATATTAAATTTTTAAATCTTTCATAGTTCGGAACATTGCTAGCTTTGGAAGATAATTCCTACATGTGTGAATGGGAAATGAGTTAATTTTTCCTCTCCAAAATCCAGAGAAAAAAATTTAAAGTTTGTTCACAAAAGAAGATGTATAACCAACTAGGGTAGTAAAAATACAATTTTTTCCCTGTAATCTTAAATTTAAATTGTTTAAATGTTCCATTATATCCGTAAGAAAAGCTAAATCCAACAGCCAATTTTCACTCCCAAGGATCAAGCACTCACTGGGAAGTTCATCGTTTCTTCCAGATATTCTAAAACACATTCCCTCAAACTCAAAATCTCGTAAGTGAACTTCCTTTGAAAAGTAAGCGCACACTAGAATTAATGAGTAACTCGCCATATTTTCTTCCGTTTCTTCGGGGGAAAACGTACGAAATCTTCGTCGATTCAGAGCACGAGCTCGTATTTTGTTGATACAGCGCACCATGGGATCAACAACGAAAGACGAGTTTAAGTCTTTGGCATAAAGAGCTTCTTGATGAATAATATATTGATACTTGAAAAAAAACTTTTCTTCTCAAATAGTTTTCAGGCAATCAACAAAACCTTTTTATTCTGCCAACCATGCAAGGTGCTCCAATATGTGCAAACTCTGTCTAATTTTATCCTTTCTACTTTATTAACTTCAATTACTTTTTAAGGGACTTAAAAATGTCTTCACCTGTAGTTAAAACTAGTTGGCGCAAATCAAGAAGTTCTTCCCCAGTATCAAAATTATTGTTCGTGTAACGTACAAAGATGCTTAACTGCGCATTATCTGTGATATCACAGCTTTCATCCAAAGTCCAGAGACAATTTACGTTCCAACATCCTGGTCCATGTCATCTATACGACGCATGACGGTATTTTAGGCAAAGCTATTTTATCAACCATGTTTTTGACATTTAGATCACCGATATTTTGGGCGAAAATTAAAAGACTACTTTTTATTACCTCCTTTCTGTCAGAACATGGTTTTTTCTTGCAGGCTAACAATAAAGAAAGCTCATAAGAAGCATTCACCATAGTTTCAATTTCGTCATTTCTCTTTTGAAACAAAGATTGTACGCCGGCTAAAGATTTCTTTTTTTTTATTGATAAATTCCGTTCGCAAATTTGATCCACATACAAATTCCACATATTAAGCAAATAGGCTTGGAAGCATTTTGATTTCTAAACAAGTATTGTGTTCTTCCCTGACAATTTTGAATTCACGTGCTGAAATATCCTCTTCATGATTTCTGTTCAATGTCGAAGGCTTACTCATAAACATATTGAAAATAAAAAAAATTTAAACAACTATGCTCAACGTTAAAATCTAAAAACAGTTTTAGAAAAGGAAAAAAGCTTAAAGTGTCTTGCTAAACAGAGTTTAAAATCAACTGAGTCTGACAGCTAGAAACAATTTACCAATGTTACGCTACAAATTTTCTAGGCTCCGAATCCAGCATTCTGATTAGTCATAGATGCAGGCTCTCACTCCCTCTGCTTTATAAAGTGGCTACTTTGTGCAGATAGAATTAGTTCTACCGTATCAACAACTGCTCTCCTAATATATTGCAGAATTACTTCTTGACATTCCAGAAATCGTAAATAGCCAACACCTTCGGAAAACATTTTTATCTGACATCACGCTGACAGCCAATAGCTATAAACACTAAACTTCAACACTGCAAGGGGAAGCTGAAATTCGAGTGGAAATCCGAGATGTTTAAAATTAACCTTCCCCGAGAGAAGGTGACTTTTTGGGCAGATTCGATCGTCCGAGAGATAGCGAATTTATTTCTTTTTAGTTTCACGTTACTCAACATTTTTCTCGGAACGTTACAATGCTGTGGAATTGTAAGCTTTGGAGCATGATCTCATTTATGGCGCTGCACTGAAGAAAAGAAAAAATGTTGCTTACGCCTTTAAAATCTCACGCTGAAAATTTCTGCTTTTTACATATTCTCTGCATGATAATTTTCTATTGTAATAAATTCAGTAATATTTTTATAATATTTTTGTAATTTTTCAATAAGTCTTCGGGTGGCACAGTTACGACTCCCGCGTGCCACAATGTGACACGCGTGCCGCGGGTTGGCCACTCCTGTTCTAGACGAATGAGTTAATTTCCTCTTTTAAATCCTAACAAAGACGAACTGTAAAAGTGTAAATAACTCCTCTATGCTGGTAGGAAATAAGGAAACTGCAAGAATTGGAACAACCAATTAAAGATTGTCAATTGTTAATGGGTATGTCTTTAATTGTTCTGGCGGTGTCTATTACTATACAAGCATTTCGATCTGAGAAACTAGAAGGCGAGTTTCCGCTTGACTCTTCCTGGATATTGTAACGGAATAATTTTCCGAATAAATCATCAGAATAATTTTGCACTATGATTACTAAAAACATTTGATAAGCAGATAAAAGTTAAATGAGTTGAATAAAACTGTGCATAATTCGTCAGAGGAATATATTAGATATAAGGAATAAGTAAATAAGTAAATACATGAAAGTGTATGTTTGCGTGCACGCGCAGGTGTGTGAGGGAGGTGCATGCGTGCATGTGAGCACAGCAAGAAATTATAACAGATTATTGTTATCACATAGCCAAATTTATTGCAATTATAGCACAATACAAAAGAAAATTATTGGAAACTTAGAGCTTGACAACAGGAAATGATAGGGAATACTACGAGGTGAAAAAAGTGATGAAATCTGTAAGCGGTTACTGCCAATTCTGGCATTAACCGCTTCTATCTCCCATAGTTACTGTTAAAACTATCTTTCTATACATCTATATATATATACATAATTTACATTTCTATCCTATAATAATAAAAATTTTAATTAAATTTCTTAAATTCGCATCGTATAATGATAAAAATGTATTTATTTGTTCATTATTATTATTTCCTGAAGTATATTGCTCAGTAAATCGCAAACAACCAACTACATAAATGAACTGAAACTCTTTTTCTTGGCTATAGAAACAATGGAAATTTTGAAGACAGGACATTTGGTGGGGGGGGGGGAGTCACATGACTTTTGGTCACCACATAGCCCGAGAAGCAGTATTTATGGTACTTTGAGCTATTTCTTATATTTAGGAGTTGTTAGTTGTCATCCATGGCATCTTTACAGGACGGTGGTACCTCGAACAGATTCCACAACTCGAAATGCTGTCTCTCATTTCGCACATTTGAGCATTCATTGAGCATACATTTCAATGAAAAAAAACGCTCTTCTTTATACTGCTTGTATATGTGCTTCACTAGTATATCCATAGTGAAAGGCATGCTCTACAGATCTTTTGCCAATAGAACTTAATGGGATTTCAATGATGGAACGTCCCTGAACTACGCATGTGTAATTCGCCAGTTGGAACGTGTACAGCAAGTATTTCACTGGAGTACAGCTGCCAATATTTCGAGTCAATGTCCAGTCAGATAACTGCTTGCATGACCGCTAGTATTTTCCCCTTTGGGTAAAATTATTCCTTGAATAAAATATTTATTATTTGTAATATTATAACGATTTATTTTCAATAAATTGCATCCCATTTATCAATTCCATCCCTTTAGGATAACTCTTTTTTGGAATGATATCTTTTATGTTAAAGAATGTATAAATAAGGTACTTTTATTAATAGAGACTAAATCAGCTTTGAAAGTGAAAAATAAATTTAAAAAGAATATATATCAAGATATCACACAATGTTGCTTTAAATTTGTAAAAAAAATCGAACGATGCGATACTTCTTTTCAAAATTAAAAGGCACTATTTCCAATAATAAATAAAGAGCCACATTCCTCTATTTATTAAACTGGATCTGTGTATATAGTCTAAAGGGAAACAGCAGTAAGAATATTTTGTGTTGAATAAGCTATAGATTTGAATAAACGAATTTTTTTCCAACATTCGACAAATTACACTAATTTCCATAGACAACTAAAGCAAAAATTTATTCATGTCAATATGAAATATACCAAATGAGATAAAATATTTTCTAAAAGAAAAGCTACACTTTTATTCTTAATCTCTAAAGGGTATTCTTGACAACGTTTCTAATATAAATTTTGTCTATGTTATCAATGTAAACATCAATTTCCTTTCATTCCTCTTTTGCATTTCTCTTAAGAATATAAACGTGTGTAAACCCTATTGAAAAAATAGTGCTCTGCATTCGAATTTTTTCTACGTTATTATGCAAAAAAGTTTTATATGGAGTGAAAATAGTTTAATGCCTTTTCGGCCGCAATTTCTCATAACGTAAAATGTGAAGAATTTTTAAATATATTTAATAATAAGATCAGGGAGTGACATGTTTAATATATGTTGCTCATCTAGAAAAGAAAATAAATTCATTTGGGAAAGATGCAAATTGCTTAGTTTCTAAAGAATTACAAAAAATACACATTGTTACAAATGCAAAAAAAAAAAAATAATAATAATAGAATGACTTTTTTAAAAGTGATTGAATCTTCTGTTATTTAGATATAGTTATATCAATAGAACAACATTTTAATTTGAATAAAATTTATTTTTTTTATATAGTTTTAACTTTGCAACCAAATTTGAGCCACATTGATAATACATTTAGTGCTTATGCTAGAAATAGTCTTTCTTTTCTTATTAGATTAGTTTACTTAAACACGATACAAAGTTATTGATTTTGTATAATCACTGATCACTCATCAATCTGCCACAACCATTTTCATAAGAAAATATATAATTTAATAAAATAATTTTAAGACACACAATTAATAACAGAAATAATTCTATTTTTAAAAATGAATAGCCTTCTTCTGAAAAACGTCATCGCAGTAGGTAAATCTAGATTGAATTCAAGTTAAGACAGTGATTTAGAATAATTTTTTGTATGCAAATGCATTTATTATGAAGCAGTATCAATATTGTTTTTAGTATTAGTCAAAATATATATAATTTAAAAATATTTTTTCTTACTTCAGGCGATATATATGCTTTACTTCAATTATTAAACGAAAGATATGAATTTAATATTAATACTAAATAAACAAATATATTGTATTTTAAAAGCATAAAAGTTCTAAGGGTAAATTTGCTAATTTTATAAATGTAAATGGATAAATGCTAAACATACAAATGTTAATACAAATCTCCAAATTCTCATGCAGTTGATTTTTCACCACATTTTGCACGATCTGCTCCAGTACGTTTTCAATTCAACTTTGACTCAATTTTTTCAGTAAAATGATCCTGATACAGTTTTTTAATTCATAAAAATTTATATTATATATGATCTTTGTTGTTTGTTTATTACAATGAATTTGGAAAATTAATAAAATCTAATTATTTGACAGTATATAACCCTTATTACCTAACAGAAAACATTTGTATATAAAATATAATGCAGTCACCTTAAACTAATACACCAACCAGAAATCTGTCACTGCAAAAAATCAGCATGCATAAAGTGTATGGAATAAAATCCTTGCTTATGTGTATGTGTGTGTATTTAAAAGAAAACGGTGAAATTTTAAAATGGTGGGTTTTGTGAAAAGTTTTATCTACACAATTAATAAATTTTTTTTGCAGATTTCCGTTTTTCTGCACAAATCTCTGGTACATATTAGATCTTATCTCACCATGGTCTATCTTAATAATCGTCTTTGTAGAGGTCTTTTAGAGATATTAATACTCTAGACACGAAACTTCTTATAATATCAATCTATTTTCTCACCTGTATAACTTCAACGACAAAAAACCTAGCTCTTAAAAAATTTTATAATCTTTACAATCTTTACAATACTTTAATCATACATTTTTATCACGTTTCATTGACCTGACATAACATATGCACATGAGGAAAAATCATAGGTTTACAAAACAAAGCCCAATTTTATGCGTTTCGAAATGAACCAAATGCAATGCAGAGGAATCTTAAAATCCGCATCACGTCTGAGGAAAGAATAGAAAGAAGAAAGAACTTTTTTTCTGTAAGATCTTAAGCTTAGACATTCCGCGCTACCACTGGAATACCTACCTTGCAAATATTTCAAGGCAAACGATGCCCCGATGAGCAATCTCCATCTTTTTTCTCTTTCACCCGAACTAGAGATGCCCAACCTTTTATAAATGAACGGGAAAAAGACGGAGTATGTTTTACTTCTTGACGGAAAATTTTCCTCTAAGGAACAAGAGTAAAAAACTTGACAAAAAATAGCCTGTTTCTATCAGGTTGTACAATGGTTGTGTAATCAACAACTAATTTATCAAAGGAATTGCTTTTTTGTGTGTGTTTCCCTCTTCATCAAATCTCTTCTTCTTCTTGAGCTGTTTTGAATTAAAGGATGCATTTGCTTCACAAAACATGGAAGTCATCTTGATCTGAGGCAATATGCATGCTGAAAATAATTAAATATAAATTAAATGAATGCATAGAATTTCACATATGTTCAAGATGTATTTATATATTTTTATTTTAGAGATTTAGAATAAGCGAATAAATAGAAACCTCTCATGTAGGTCATTACGAACCAGATTTGTTTCTGGAAATTTCGGCAATGTACAAATACTGTAAAAGACATACTTTTCTCGTACCTTAGTTACAAAAATATCTTTGATAGTATGATTTCCTTACAGATCGAATTGTTATTTAGTTTTACATTAAATTATTGCTTAATGTATTGAATTATATTTTAAGGTAAGCCGGTTGAGTGACTTAGTTAGAAAAGCGCTGGCATTGTACGCCCAATTTGGTTGATTTTCATGATGCGAAAAAAAAATCGACAGCTTCCATGTCCTATTATTATGAGTGCCTGTTTGGCTTTCCTGCTTTCAGCTAAATTAAATTGCTAGTACAATTTTGCATCGTTAGATCTAAGGTTCTTCTTCCCTCTGGGGGAAGAGACTAGGTGTCAAAATTACATTTTGGCACTTGGTATCCACCTTTATGGCACTACACCAGGGGTGGCCAACCTTTTTAGGAAGAGTGACACTTATAGATAAAAAAATAATTAAGCGTGCCACTCCCAACTTTTCGAACAAATGACAAGGTGAAAAAATGGTATTTAGTAGTGAAAATTTAAAAACAATTTAATAAATCAGACCAAAGCACAAACTTAAATTTTATTGTAAATAAGTTCAGTTAATTTTGAACGATATTTTGATTTTGCTACGTTCATAATTGAAAACATTTGTTCACAAGCGTATGTTGATTCAAATCTACAACAATATCTGACAGAGCCATTCGTTTAAGTTTGAAAAATTGCTTTTTAGAACAAATTTTCAAAATTCAATATAATTCCTTTCATATGCTTTTTAGTGCAGTATGATGCGATAAACAATAATTAAACTTATCATGGAAAGAATCGCGTAAGAATGGATATTAAATTTTTAAATCTAACAAAGTTTGGAGCACTATTAACTCTGATAGATATTTCCTGCATTAATGTGAAATATGTTAATTTTTCTCTCCAAAATCAAGACAAAAAAAAGCCAAAAGCTTGTCCACAAAAGAAAGTTTTTGACCAACAAGGGTACGAAAAATACAGTCTTTTCTTTGTAATCTTCATTTTAAACTATTTTAATGTCCCTTAATATTGGTAAGAAAAGCTAAATCCAGTAGCCTGTCTTCATTCTACAATAGCAAGTACTCACTGAGCAGTCCAGTGTTTATTCCAGATATTTTAAAATACACTCCCTCAAACTCCAAAATCTCGCGAGTGAAAAAGCTTTGGAAAGTCAACCCGAACAAGAATGTGCATTCTCTACACGATAAATTTCTATTATAGCTATATTTGAGTTTATTTTAAATAAGTTTTGAGATTTTTTTGTCTGAAATAGTCATATTTCAATAAAATTGTTTAAAAAATTATTATTACCTTTTCAAATTTTCAAATTTTTTTACTAAGCTTTCGCGAGCCACTGTTACAACTCCCCCGTGCCACACATTGAACTACACTAAAAAATGATACCAGCTCTTGGAAAATGTACTAGGTCTGCAATGGTAAATACCAGTCCGTAGCTCCCTTTGAAAGAAAGAAGGATATTTTAACATAAATGATGACAAACACCGGACGTTTTCAAAACACAAATATTTCGTAAATGATACATGTAAATATAATTTAGCTAATATTGGTGAGAATTATTTTTTGTCACTTCATATGCATAACAATTCTAATTTTTTATTTTTTCTGAAAAATGATCTGATACATTTTCTACTTACTTCACTCTTTGTAAATTACGTGGATAACTCAACACAAGCTAAATTAATGGTTTTGTAAAAAATACCTTAAAATAAAGAATCCTTTGGAACAATGTATCTAATTTTAAAGTACTCATTTCGCATCAGTTAAAAATTATCCTTTTTTATTTTGAAACATGCGAAATCCCTCTACCTAATATATAAAACTTAAAAATTAATTACAGAAAATTATTAATACTTTACCAGTTGAAATATATAGAAAAAGTAGATAATTTAATATTTCAAGTAAAAGGACAACCAATGAGAAAAGTAAATTTTTCAGTAACCGGATTCCAAGAAACAAAAGTATTTTAAAATTATAAATTCATACGCTTTTTTCGAAACTCGTGTCTTGCATTATTATGCTTAATACATAAGACGGGTTTATATGGAAGTATTAAGATTCATTTGTGATTTTTATTCTCAACACATGTTTTATACCTTGATTAAAACATTCTAAAGTTTAAAAAAATGCATACAAAATAAATTTCCGTTTCTAAAATCGTAGAATTTGCAACTGTAAATATATTTTATGGATCTGAAATGGAAAAAAACCTACATATTAATTTAAATACATATTGCATGAAAATGTTTGAAATTGAATAGGATCTTTCAGAAATGTTCATTAAAATTATGGAATCAAGGACTAAATTTTAAAAAGTAATTAAAAATATTTTTTGTAATAAAATATATATTTTAATTAGAAATAAATATTTAATAATTACTCATCTACAACAAATGTTTGAATTAATATTGATTTTCGTGTCCTTTAAATGCATATATAAAATCTTACACTAAGCAAAAGCGAAACACAGAAACAACGACGAAACAAGAAACGAAACAAGCGAAGACAAAGAATATCGTGAAAATTATATCTAAATAAATTACAGTTTCATAAATGTTTAAATTATTTAATTATAAATACTAGATTCAATTTTGATAAATACATTATTGAGTTTATTCTTAGTTAAAATTCAAAATTAATTCATAATGGATTGAACCTTATTGTCTTTCAAGTAGAATGAAAGATAAAGTTTCTTGTGGACTGAATAGAATTTCGAAGTCTTATTTATTAATAACCATAGAACAATTTAATCTAACTTTATTTTGATAGGAAAAGAATATCCCACACTCCAATCCGTTTCAAAAGTAAAATTGCAAATTTGAATGGTGTTTTAAGAAATATTCAATTTCATTTTATGATATGTCGTTTCTTGAAGGGACACGAGGGTTAAAGACAGTTAGCTTTGACACGTGACGACTGCAACACTCTAGCTGGCACAATTTCTCTCATCAAACTTCTAGACTACACCAATGAAAGTATTTTAAGGCAATATCTTACCATCTTCCCATTTTTTTTTTATTTTTAATATTTGATATTTGGTTTTAATTGTATTTTATGAAGGTTAATATTTAATAATAATTCCATACAAAAAAAATTTAATTTGTTTCAAAATGTTTGTAAAATTTAAATTGTTTAAACATTTTTTTTAATTCCTAAGGCTTTTCTATATACGTTTATTTTCTTTCAAATTTTTTTCCAATTACCTTGTAATATACTACAAAAAATCATGCATGGTTTTTTTTCTGCTACTGCTCTTTAATTTTTTATTAATTTTCTTATCGTTAACTTCCAGAAATTCTCAAAAGAACATTAATTTTGAGTCTGAAATTTTTTAAAAAAAGTACAATACATGTTTGAGCTAATTCCATGCACAGTTTTACAAAACATACATTTCAGAACATGTATAAAAAATTTCGAACCCATTCTTCAATTATCAAAAAGTCCTTAGGATTTTGAATAATAGTATATGTACAAAAAATCAACATGGAGAAAAATGAGTTTGAAGTTTTCATTCCATGAATAACATAATATAATATTTATCGAGTACTCTGAAACTTTTATAAAATGTGTGAAGCGGCTTATTTAAAACTGCTTAACATAAGAAATAGCAGAAATGTAGAACAATTAAAGAGTATACTGCCGTAATGAATATATAGAAGAAAACAAATGAAAGATCAATTTTTCATAAAACTTTATGCTATAATTATAATATAAAATACACTTCAGAGCTTATTCAATGTTCAGTTTGACAACTAAAATAATACACAA
>BMAO01036920.1:0-26288 GCA_019973975.1 Trichonephila clavata
TAACTTAAACACATATTCAGTGACGAGATCATTTTCTTCTTTCGCTATGGTTTGAGACCTTGTCTGAACAGCATTGACTACCTCAACTGAAAGAAAATCATAGCCTAAATTCTTTTATTAATTCGGCCGTTTTGTTTCCGAGCAAATACCGACCGTGTCGATTTAAATGATTACCACAAACTGCTGCTTTAGTTTGCACCGTTCCGAAGTTTCCGGAAATTTCCACGACCGCCAAGGGTAAGCAAAACCAATTCTGAGCTTAACGGTTGTTTTACCCAGACCTTTTCACCGGAGAAGGAAGAAGAATTAATGTATTTAGCACACACCAAATCTATTGTTGCGCCAGTATCCCTAAGTATATTGTAACGTCTTTGCACCACATTGAAAATGTACGCTAAGCTTAATTATTAAAGAATCTCTCGTTGTATTCTATCAGCCGTCTTTCCGGAGTCTCTTTGCTCCTCCTTCGTCAGCCGGCCTCTCTCCTGGTATCTCTCGTGGAGTCTGTCCGGAGTCTCTTCCTTCGTCCGCAGGGTTCAATTCCGGGAATCTCTCGTGGGATCTATCACGAGTTCTCAGGAGTCTTCTCTCGAGTCCCCCTCTCTTTCTGAAGTCCACTCTTTAAACACTAGGGGCGGGTTCACTCCACGCCCCTCATCAATCCCCATTGGCCGACCTCAGGGTTTTGCACCCGGCACCAACGGTCTTGCACGTCATCCATTCGTGCAGAGATGACAAAAGTCCGGTCCCTCTCAAAGGTTCCCGGCGACAAGGGCCCGGCTGACATCTGGCACTTCAAACACCTCGCCGCCGCCTGCAGAGGCGCCAGCATTCAAGACGTACAATCACTGCCCATGAATAGAAATAATGCAGCGATGCCTAGCCCATAGTGTTCCCCAGACACACCGTCGCCGACGGTCCAGCTGTCTGATACAACACAATGCAGCTAAAAACACGTTTTCTCCAGCTGTGGAAATGTTTATGAATAGAGGCGCTTTCTCCATTGTGACGACGTCACAACTCCTTCCCCCTGAAAACGTCCATTTCACTGGACTGCTCTGGTCCAATGTTGGATCTGTTCTTATGACTGACTCAAAAAAAGAATGTCTTAACAATGAGATCAACCAGGACAGCAATCCAATAATAAAAAAAACACTCAAAAATATGATAATAAGTAAATCCAAAATTCCATAACATTTTACACACTTTACAATAAAAACCTAAATTTCAAATCTTGGATTCTTTTCTTAATGTTACATCTCGTCTTAAAAAACTTGAGTTTTAAGTGAATAAGTTAAATGCTAACATTTTACTAATATTACTATACGTTAAATCACACGTAACTACTGTACTAGACATCTATGTGCTTACACTTGGCTGAGAGACACAAAAGATTTTCAGTAACATAAATTTTTGTTTCCACCATATACACACAATACAGTAATATAGACACAAAAATACAATAAAAAGTTAAAATTAATTAATAGGAAATTTTTAAATGACTGCTTATTCCAGTCTGTTTAATCCATGACATTTCTATGTAACTTTCTTTAATTAAAGTAAATGATTTTTTAAAATTACATTTTAAAAAAAACTGTAAATACAAAGATTTGGAATTATTTGGGCTAAACAACATTGTTTAAAGATAAATTTCCATCTTAGCACTTTGCCCACTTTCTCACAATATTTATAACAAGTTATTCCACAATTCATTATCTTTCCTACTACAACGTTGGGTAAAGTGGTAATTATGCACTATCATTAAAAATACAATTAACCTCGTACTTCCTCAGTTCACGAAATGAAATCACTACATCTCTATTATGTACACGTAAGAAACTTTCCCACTGCTCTAATTTACCTTTGGTCGGTATGAATTCCGATCTCACACTCCTCAACGGTTCACTCCACGCCCCTCATCAATCCCATTGGCCGACCTCAGGGTTTTGCACCCGGCACCAACGGTCTTGCACGTCATCCATTCGTGCAGAGATGACAAAAGTCCGGTCCCTCTCAAAGGTTCCCGGCGACAAGGGCCCGGCTGACATCTGGCACTTCAAACACCTCGCCGCGCCTGCAGAGGCGCCAGCATTCAAGACGACAATCACTGCCCATGAATAGAAATAATGCAGCGATGCCTAGCCCATAGTGTTCCCCAGACACACCGTCGCCGACGGTCCAGCTGTCTGATACAACACAATGCAGCAAAAACACGTTTTCTCCAGCTGTGGAAATGTTTATGAATATAGGCGCTTTCTCCATTGTGACGACGTCACAATATCTATTTCTTGACCATTCACAGAGCCCTTTGTTACATATGAACCAAGAAAATCCGAGTTCCATTTCCTTCAATATTATTGAGAGACTCCGTTGCTTTATTCCTATTTAATTTCGGGCATGCCGCCTTTATATGTCCGGGCATGGGGCAATGAAACATTTTCGTATCACGGGTCTTTCGAAAACTCTCCCCCTATCGCCCTCAGGAAGAGAAACCACTGGTTTAGGGGGAATTTCCCCGAACCTAGTCTTCTTCTCCTTAAACCCGGAAGTTATCAAATTTCTCTCGTTCCTGCTGAATTTATCCGCGGTTTTGAATTTATTTCCCTGACATCCTCGTAGTTGTCAAAGAGTTCTGCTATTTGAGTAGATGATTTGAGGTTCCCCCAATCATCTAAGAAATGTTCTCTCATACTAGCATACGCGCGTTTTTTTAGTTGGTCGACAACCATTAAATCTTTAAGGTCCTCAAACGACTCGATCTCTAGGCCGATTAGCCACTCCTCTAAATAGTTAGTCATTTCAAAGGTGAAGTCTTTCCAGGTACTATCCGATTTCTTTTGGTGTTGAACAAATCTCTGGCGAAAGACTTCCGGACTTAACTTAAATCGTTTAAGTAATAGTTTTTTAATATAGTTATAATTTTCTGCTTGTTCCTCCGGTTCGCGAGCAATGAACTGCACGATATCCAAAGGTAACATACCTAATAAATGCCCTACCCAGTCTGTTTTTTCAATTAAAGCCCTTTTAGCCTGACGTTCAAAAATAACCAAATACAAACTAATATCTGACTGATTTGGATTAAAATCTGGGATTAATTTTCTTGAATTTACATTCGAGGTTACAGAACGGGGATTTATACAGCCGGTTGATTCATCGTTTACACTATGTCCGGATTCTATTTTAAATCTTTCTAGATCAAATTTTAATTGTAATTCTTTCTCTTTCAACGCGTGCTCCGCTAATCTCAAGGTCTCTGCTCTTTCTGATTCTTCAAATCTAATTTTTCTGCCCTTTCCCATTCCTCTTCAATTTTCCTATTTGCAATAATAGTCTCAAACAGATTTTTTACGAATTCTTCTTCGTAACCCTCACTGTTAGTGATTGCGGTTTTGAGGTTAGGGACAGTCATCTTTGGTGTGACATCTACCCCTAATTCCTCTGCGAGTAGCAACATATCTTGCTTTTTCCCTTTTCCGAGAAAAGCCATTTTTGAACAATATCAGCACAATATATTTGTTAAAATTCACACAATTTTTTCTACTCTCTAGTATCACAATAACACTGGTCCCATGCAAACACAGAAACAAACAAAGAAAAAATTTTAACACTGTAAAATAATCAAAACTATCAAGAAACTTAAAAACACAATAAATCTTAAGCTAAAAGTTGCACACAATACTCGTATTTACAATTCTCTAGAATCACAATAACATTGTTCCCATGCAAGAAAAAACACTAAGTATCTCAAAATTTGTAGTAGAAATTTTAGCAAGCAACTAATACAACTCAAGAAATATAACAGTACTCACCCCTTTTGAAGTACTATCTGCTGGAACTTGGGAATACCGAAGATCCGGTTGACATTTCTTGCTTTAAAGATGATTTCAATTTTCACAACACACACAAAAGGGTATTTTCTTTATTGATGGGATAGCTTATCCACTATCAAATCGCGGCCTTCTGTGTGTGTGTGTGTGTGCGTGTGAGTTGCTTTTCTTTTCTCTAAAGGATAGTCTTATCCTTATTTCCAAGCTCATGCGTCTTGAGTTTTTCTACGTGCGGTTTTCAGAGCGCCCGTAATAAACCAGAATCACCAAATCACCTCCTCTCACGGGTACGACAATCTCTATTTTTTTTATTAATTCTCAGCGCTGGCACCACTTTCGTTAATGCTGTGACGTTTGATTCAATTATGGTAGCGTGCTTGAAATATAATAATTTAGTTTAATTGTCACAGCTATTATTTACATTAATATACAAGTTTTCACTATGAGATGATTTTAGAGTCCAAAATAATTTTGTGAGGGAGGGATCTTGTTGATGTCCGTTCCATGCGAAGTTTTCGCCCTTCTCTCTTTCTGCGGTTGACCGACGTCCGCGCGTCCCCTTTCACACCCCACATCCGGTGGTGGCGAAATGCTTCCCCTCGGGTCAAAGGTTGCAGGGGCTAATTAAGACCCCCTCGGGTCAAAGATTGCAGGGGCTAATTAAGACACGTCCGTCGCAGTATATTAGCGACTGCAGGTGTTTTTGCACGTGTGGTCATCATTCTTCTAAAAACTGACCCGGACGTGGGAAGCAAGTCCCAAATGTCTCAAGGGGGGGGGACACACATACGTCACAATAAGAATAAAATGATTAACGAGAAATTTAATGTCATTGGAGTAAAAGCGTGGGGTGCTCTATATCAATTTTGTTATAATTTCTTACTTCTATTCCGAAATGCTGAGTTAGTGTAAAAATGTAGTACAAACCACCTCACGCTTTTACCCCAATGACATTAATTTTTTCGTTATTCATTTTATTCTTATATTAAGAATTTTTTTTTTACTTTTTAGTTCGATTCAGTATAAAAGTGTGTTTTGTAGTTTTTTTAAACTATAATTTATTTTTCATTTTTTGGTTCGATCTACAATAAAAGCGTGTTATTTTAGTTTTTTAAACTATCATTTATTCATTGTTGAATTTATCCTTGAGTTTGATATTTGGAGCATGAGTTACGTGGCTGGTGGAATTAGTCTTGCTCTTCAATGGATATTACTTAACGGGTCTGAAGGGTATTTATTCTCTTCGTTTACGGAGCCTCGGACGAGTCCCATATCATTATATTTCAAAGATTCAGTCTCTATAGATACAGGTCAAACTAAAAAAAGTGTGTCAAGAAAAAGTTCGAATTAAAAGAAATTTTTTTTAATGAACCGTGTTTTTATAAAACGGGCTAAAAAGTGTAAAATTCCTCTTTTTCGTTTTTTCCCCTTTTTTTTCACATTTTCATGCATTATCATCCACTTCTAAGCTATAGTCCAAATTTCAAGCTTCTAGCTCATCGGGAAGTCAGTTTAAAATCAATAACAAAATTCCACTCGGACAGACACACAAGAAAGCGAGTTAATAAAAACATGGTAATATTAAGTGTCAATCGTATTATCACATTTTTAACATATTGCTATAATGTTAATTCGTATCCTTACTTCTAAACTTACTTCTTACTTTATAAAAATAAAAAATATTTAGTAGAACATAAATCATTTTTTTCACGTGCACGAGTCTTTTTTATTTCCATTTTCAGAAAAACTAGACAATTGTTTATATTATGTTAAGAAATTGCTGACACACCCACCCTCCCCTTTCTCACATAAAGAACACATTTTTGATTGTTTTATTTGTATCAATCACAAGTGTATTCGCTTTTAGGGTTACATTTTAATCTTTTAGTTGCTAAATCTGGAATTAGTTGCTAAATCTAGAAGTGGTACATGGAATTAGTTGCCAAATCTGAAAATCGTTATTCCTGATGATCCTGATAAGGACAATGGAACAAAATTATGAAATTAATGTATTGTCATCGATCCTTGACAAATAGTGCAAAATTTCGAATTAATCTGGCCTTTTAAAGTGGGTAAAAATCGAGTTCAAAGATTTCGTTACATACAAGTGAAACATAAAAGCGCGTTAAAAATTTAAATGGATCACATATGTAAGTTAAAGCTTTGCTTAATTGTGGAAGGCAAATACCAGTGGATTCAACTAAGTTTGCAAATAATCATGGTGTAAATGAAAAAGTATGAGTGCTTTAATTTTATGCCTCTCTAGGAAAGCAATCAGCATACAAAAGAAACATCTGCCGTGACTTTGAATTTAAGTAAAACATTTTTTGTATTTGTTGAATTTTTTATCGCCCCGAAAGTCACTGACATAACGCCAGCTGCTCAAACAGTGAATCTCTACCAAATATCCATTTAGCTGATGTTAACTTTTCACATAAGCTGTCAACCTAATTAGCACTAAATCACTATTTTTAATATGTTGAGGGGAAATGCTGAATCTCTTACGAACTCTGAAGGAAACTATGTTCGAGTGAACAGCGTTCGCGGTGCACAATTGCGGGTGCGCATCAAATACAACATTCAGGACTTCTTTAGCAACTCGATAAATTAGACGAAAATACTAATAAATATAGGAAGCTCTAGAATATTTTAGATCCACCTATTTGAAACGAAGAGCACATGAAATGACAAAAGACCTTTGGTGAAATATTTAGGAGAAATAGAATTTCTGGAAAATATACTGTAAATTTACCACTAACCCCTTCCAGGTTCATTTTATTTATGGATTATTAATCAAAAATGTCAATTTTTTATGCTTATTTTCAAGCATACATATCTTTTAAAACAAAATAGAACCATTCGCATACAAAATTTCCTAAAAATTAACGTAAAAAAAATTTATTTAAATAAATGAGTAATTTACTTGTAAAATTGGCTTTCTATATGACAGAAATCATTACATTTTTTGGTGTCAATTCACACTAGCTATAAATATATAGCTTGGGATACCTAGCTTTTATCTTGAATTACAAATTTTGCTTACATATTTTACATAAATGATTATGAAATTATGAATCAAAATTTGATCGTGTATAATAAATTCGAAAACATGGTACTACACTTAACCTCACATCACAATCTGGACAATAGAATCTCTCTCTCTTTCTCTTGTGTGTTTCTCTTCTTTCCTTATTCTTTTTTACTATCTCTCTCTGAGCAACTAATAATAAATACACTGCAGTGTCGGATTACTTTTCTTCTCTGCTGGGGGAATGTAGTCACTTTCAGACAAGCGTGAAACGGGGATGAGGGTTCAGCGGAAGGACATCCTCTTTTTGCAGAACATTTCACCGAGTGATACTTTTCAATTATTCGAAACCATAAAAAGCACATGTGAAATAATTCGGAGAGAGTGAATATTTACGTCGCACTGTTTAGCTACACAAAGGCTTTGGGTGACGAACCTCATAAAAAAAATCAATAGCAATCAAATGATGAATAATTCATGACATTCGCAGCTGAGTATTCCTTACGTATTGCAAGTATTTCATATATATGTTCTCAGAAAAAAAATACATCTCACGTAAGTAAACCAGCTGAACTAAAAGTAAATAATGTGATAACAGAAAAAGAATTATTTTTATTTTCATACACTTCTCTTGAGAAAAAAAATACATAACTTCACACTTTGCAGTAATGTGTGCAATACCTATACTCCCTTGAGTGAACTTTTATTTCAGAATTAAATCATTCAAGAATTTCATAAAATTTCATTTTCTTTATTTATAAATAAAGGAAACTAAATTTTAGATAATAGATATATAAAAAAGATGTATGATGGTATAGATGTCTTAATAGATGTGTACAATCTTAAATGTATAAAAAAATTTAAAATATTTTAATATAAAGTATTTTTTAGTCATTAGTAACTTTTTCAAAGAATTAAATTTAACATTTGATTACAAAGCTCAAGACTTACGGTTCATTTTTGATGAATGGAGCTGGACCAATAAGAAGTAGAGAAAATATATTGATACTACATCCAAATAAACTTAAAGTTAAACTGTTGCTCTGAAAGAAAAAAAAACATCTTAAAACAAATTGATTAGTTTTTTTTAATTGAGTTGAATACTAAAAAAATTGTGCTATGATGGAAAGGTAAAAATAATATAAATTCAACCAAAAATAAATGTTGCCATCTCTTAGGGTTATAAAATGAGACCCAAATTGTGAATATTTTGCAGACAACGAAAAATAGATACATTTTCCACTCTTAATATTCTATTCGGATTCTATTGATTGTAGAATAAATAACAATGTACGTCAGCATGTTATTTATTTCTGTTAATTAATTGATTTCCTCAGAATCATAATGCGTTTTGCATTTGTGGATTTCGATATCGTAATGCCAAATACATTTTTATTTGACATGTTAAGATAAAACAAGTGTATGTGTTATGGTTTCTGTTACTTTTATTCATGTTGGTGCATTTTATTCAACCTTAAAAAATATTCTAGGCTTTGAACCCCTATTTTAAAATTAGACAGCTTTTAAAGAGGAAAAATATTCATATAATATGTATATATATATATATATATATATATATAACGTAACAAATCAAACTAAACTCAGTGGTGCAATAGCCCATGGTGGGAGGGGGGTGAAGGCTTTGCCCATTTCAGTTTTCTGGACCCTGGGTGTAAAGGTGCGTAACCAGATACTCCAGTCAGGTGATCAGTCTGACACGAAAACACCCAGTGTTTAGTTCCTGAGGCAAACTTGGTAATCATTTATCGACCCATTGAAGGGAAGAAAGGCTCAGTCGACCTTGCCCAGCCCGGGGTTTGAGTGAGTGAGTGAGTGAGTGAATATATTTTTTTAATTCCAATTTCTTTCATCTAGATTTTCTGTAATTCTCTTTTAGGTTCATTACGAATAAATTAACTGCATGATATATAACAAATGCAATTTTTAATTGGAAAAAGAAGTAAAAATCTTATAAAGATAACTGTAAAAATCATACCAAAGTTTTAATATTCCTTTCCTTTTAATTTCCTGATATGCTTTAATTATAATTTCAGAATATTTGGTTTTAAAATGCATTGATGTTAAAGTTATAAGTGATTTTTTTTAAATATATTATTAATATGGTACTTTAGTTATTATGATTTCCAATTATAAGCTAAACTGTATAAAAAAGGAAGTAATTTTAAGGTTGTATTTTCTTATGTCTACAGTGTTGTGCATGGAATATTTTTAAATGAGAAAAAAAAATAAGGAACTCTCTTTTTTCAAAACAGCTAATATTTTATGCATTTAAAAGTTGATTTTTACCTTATTGTCACACAACCAGCCCCAGACCGGAGCAGTCAAGGCGTATACTATTCCATTTAATGCAAACATCAATCCGAGAGTCACACCAGATAGATTAAACTGAAAATAAAAAGCGACTTGAATTTTGATATAGTTATTTTAAATTCATTCATAGAATCTTATCGCAGTAAATATATTGTAGCATTTATGGATGAACAATTCTATTCTCAATAGAGTTTACAAAATAAAATTTGTTTAAGTTAAAGAAAAGTATTTTGAATTCTTAAACAGAACATTTATGTTACCAAAAACAACCCTAATATACTTTACGATGCTTGAAAAAAATCTCACGATTTTTTAAAGCTTCATATAAGTTTTTAAGAACGTTTTCTCTCTTTTGCATAAACATGTAAGTTTCAAGAGAATGGCTGCTACTTTGAGGGTGTGTAAAATGACATGGCAAGTATTTTATGTAAATGCTGGAATGTTTTTAAAATGAAAACGAATTCAAGATAATGAACATATATACATTTTTCTAAAGGACAAGTAAAAATGAGAGAAATTTATTTCCATAAAGGGGAAAAGACTATTGAAAATGCGTGAGATCGCTAAAACTATGGATTGGTTTTGCTTTTTAGGATACTTCGAATATATATGTCATTATCAAATAATCGGAAAACACACAATTACTTCTTCATTTAGTGCATTAAAATATTATTTGGAAAACTTTTCTTTTATGAGTAAGTAAATTTCTTCAACCTTGCTAATACTGAAGTACACTTCTGGTCACTAAAATTCCAAAACCAGTAAAGGAAAGCATATAATAAAAACTTTACGTAAAATGCATAGAAGGATGTACAGCTGTGAACTCAATTTAGGAAAAAATGTCACAGGATACCATTGATGGCTACATTAACAGTATGCCTATGAGGCCTGTTTGGCTTGTAAGGACTACATTAAATACTGAATAAAAATAGTTATCTAGTACATATTCTTGTTTGTTTCTTTAGTCATTTCATGCAAGTGTTATCTCTGCCGTTCCTGCTATTTTTTCATTGCTTTGCGCATTCCTTTTCGATGTAACACTTCTAAGCTTTTGAAGTTAAACGTTACTTGTTGTACGCATACAATATTGTGAGGAAAAGCATGATTTAATTTTTTGGCAATTATGGAGTATATAGGATTAGAATATTAGTACACACAGCTGCCGTTTCTGTCAGCTAAAACAGCTCTAACCCGGCTAGGTATTGAGTCTAACTAGATTTAAATGGCAGATACAGGCAATTCGTTCTATGCTGCTTCGAATATTAGTCCAGTCATATTATTCAAAAATTAGGGTCAAGTGCGGAATGAGAGATAATAAGCTGAAACCTTGTATAGACCTTTCTTTTGTCACTCTAAATGTTGTCTCAAAAGTCTCATAAGATCTCGTGTCCGTGTCTTAAGATATCCAAGCTCAAAGGTAAAAAAAATTGGGTTTTTTTTGCAAATATTTCGTTTTCTATGGCTTTAATGCTATTTACATTTATTATGAATATTGTAGAGAATAACGTTTTCTAAAACTTTAATTGAAACATTTTTTTATACATCAAACCGTTTTTGAGATAGTGGGAGCTGAACACACAACGCTTAGCTATCTACAGCATAACGCAAGGTCAACGGTTAGTCACATCAAATAATACGCCGTATAAAGTCTATAAACTTTAAAAATATATATAGTTACAAACAATTGGAATTTTTTATTAATTATTACATTACATTTTGTAATAGATTTCATTAATCAAGTATATTTTTTTAATAACCCTCATCTGTTCGTAGAATATTTCATCGTTGCCAGGGTGGAATGGCTTTCTTGAACAGCTCACTAAATATAATAAAGATTTTTCTACTTCTCAGGTTATGTTTCTTCCTTTTATTGATTATCCTGCCAGTAACGTAGACACAATTTATACTGCTTTACATTGTGCTGAAAATATTGCCAAGTTACATGGCCAAAAAACGTGTTTAATTACTTTTGATCAACCTCTTTACTCCAAAGCGCGTGAAATAGTTGCTGCGTCCGATGCTAACTCAGAATTTTTAAGATAGTCGTTAAATTAGGAGGATTTCATATGCTCATGTCCTTTCTTGGATCCATAGGATATACAATGGATGGAAGTGGACTCACAAAAAAGCTCTAGGTAAAATATATGCTACAAATTCAGTCGATAAAATGTTGAATGGTCACGCTTATTCAAGAAGTATCGGAGGTCATACATTATAACAACTTGCATTATCAATGATAATCTTCGAAACATGAAGATTGAAGACTGAGTGTTAAAGGAGTTAACTGAACAAATCAATTGCCGAAATGTTTCCTATGAAGGTGTTGAAGAGTGTGTAGGTAACTCAAACTTATTTATTGATTCATTTCAGAATAAACTGAATAAATTAAAAGCTCGATATCCTACAGCACAATTATGGGTTCAATATTTCGAAATGGTATCAACAGCACTCGATTTCATTCACGCTGAAAGACTGGGATTTTTCAAAGAACACCTTAATGCTGTACGAAGAATGCTGCTGAATTTTCATGCTAGTGGTCATTTTTTGTATGCGAAGTCTTCACATTTATAACTTCAAGATATGATCGATTTTGAAAATACAATGGAGGGACAGACTTTTAAGTACTTTAAAAATGGATTCTTCACCGTGAAATGAACAGAGAAATTTAATTCTGGTACATGGACAAATATGGTTATCGAACAAAGTCTAATGAAATCTATGACGACAGAATGGGGAGTATCTCGTGGTCGAAGTATGCAAGAAAGTGTTTTATGTAAATGGTTGTTTGCTATGTACGCTACAAATACAATTTGTGAAGAGATGGAGAAGTTTTATACCATTTATTTAATCTCAACTGAACAACACGTTAATGCTAAGGATTCAAGAGTAAAAAGAGATAATACTGATGAAAGTAAACTAGTTGAATGGCTTACACTTCATAATCCCTTTCTAAATATGCAACAATTGGTATCTTTAGCTTCTGTAATGGTTGGAAATGATCAAATTAACTGTCACAAAGCCCATGAAATCGGATTAGAATCAACGGTGAAGATAACTGGTTTAAAATTTAATGAAATAAAGTTAAAACTATCCGATAAGGTTTTACCGCTTTCGATTGTCAACAAATCTGTCAAAATTAACGATTGTGGAGTTTCAATTGATCCATTGCTACTGTTCCAAAGAATAACTGTAAGCAAACAGTTTGAATGTAATCATTCTTCAAGAATATTTCCAATATGAACTAAGTCCAAGTCCATATCCATCGCCTTTATTCGATAATTATGGCAGGAGAAAAACCACGAAAGTGATATTATACGACAATATGACTCCTGTCGATTTCGACCTAGATGAAAATAATGTAACATACATCATCGATGGTGGGTTTCTTCTGCATCGTGTCGTATGGAGTAAAGACGATACTTTTTCAATAATTTTAGATAAATACGTAAAATATTTACAAAAACATTATTATTCCAAAATTGTAGTCGTATTTGATGGATACTCGGACTATAGCAAAAACATAAAAGCAATGAGACAGCTAAGAAGAACTACTGCTTTATCAAAATCGAATGAAGTTTGTTTCGACGAAACAATGATCGTATCAATTATCCAAGAGAAATTTTTGTCGAATCGATGTAATGAAACGAAATTTTATTTACATGTTGATTGGGAAATTAGAATTTGTTGATATCACGACAAAACAGGCCAGAAATGATGCAGATATTCTAATCGTAGAAACAGCTATTGAAGAGAATCGGAACATCACATGACTGCCGTCATAGTAGGAGAAGATATTGATTTGCCCGTCATTTTGATTGGACGTATTCAAGCACATTAAGAAGAAGTATTCTTTGAAAAAAGTTGGCAAAGGGAATGTTAAAAATCAAATATACTCTTCCAAAAATTTTGATAAATATCCTCATTGTAAAAAGTACATTTTATTTCTGCACACATGTAGTGGCTATGACACAAAATCTGCAATTTTTAAAAAATAGAAAAAAACTTTCATCAGAATATTAGAAAATGCTCAGTATTTGGATCAACTAGGTCAAGTATTCCAAGAAAAAAACTGTCCTGTATAAACATTACATGAAAATGGAGTACGAGTCTTGTTGGCGATATACAATGCTCCAAAATCTGAGAAAAGTATTGATAATCTTCGTTACACTCAATTCATCAAGTCAACAAAGTTCAATAAACTCGTGCAGATCCAATCTTTCACCAACAAGTACAGAGGCTCATCAACACATCAGCAGTGTGTATTATCAAGTTCAAACTTGGTTATATAGGGAATGATTTAGAACCCCAGGAATGTGGTTGGATTCTCCGAAATGAATTCTTCGAATCGATTACAACAATATTACCGCATGCTTCAGATGAATTACCCAATACAATATTTTTCAACTGCAAAAATGGTCGTGGTTCACGCTGTGGATGTAGGAAATCGGGGTTGCAATGTTCTTCAGCTTGTGGCCAGTATAATGGGCAAGCTTGCTTCAATGCTTCACGATATGAGAGCAATCTCGATGAAGATTGTACTTTTGATCCTGAAATCCTTCTAGATTTGGAAACAAATACCCTTAACAACGAAAATAATGAGAATGAATTGGAAATTTTCGAGTGACCGGAAGACAATGAAGAAGAAGGAAAAAAAATAACATTCATGTTCGTTTATATTTAAATTTTTGTAAAACCTCTTCACACATCCTAATTTCAATTGTAATAATTGTGTAAAACGATATATATTTCTCTCTCTCTCTCTAAATAATATAATATAACAATTACTTACTTTACTTTTTTCACTATTATAGATGTAATTAGAATATATAATAATCGAATATAATTAAAAATTACCTTAAACATATCTGTCAACAACTTTTGAACTATACGAATATGCAAGTTTTATAAAAGAAATATATCTTGACTAATGACAACTATTAATAAATGTAATGTAATAATTAATAAAAAATGTTAAATGTTTGTAACTATATATATTTTTCAGGTTTATAGACTTTATACGGCGAATTATATTACGTGACTAACGTTGGACCTTGCATTATGCTGTAGATAGTTCAGCGCCCTCTATCTCAAAAACGGTGTGATATATAAAAAATGTTTCAATTAAAGTTAAAGAAAATTTTATTCTCTACAATAGTTATAATAAATGTTAATAGCATTAAAGCCATACGAAACAAGATATTTGCAAAAACCGATTTTTTGACCTTTGACCTCGAATATCTTAAGACATGGACACGAGCTTTTATGAGACTTTTGAGACAACATTTAGAGTGACAAAATAAAAGTCTATACAACTTTTCAGCTTATTATCTCTCATTCCGCAGGGAAATCCTAATATGATTGGACTATATATGCCACATTTCATCAATCAGGGAGGCTGGATAGAAGTTGGGGCCCAATCTTTCACCAACCCTTGATCAGAAGTTTTCAATGGGTGAGAGATCTGGTAAACGTGCTGGCTAGGTCAACAGTCGAACACCTTCCGAATAAGAAATCTTTTGAGTAACTATCCTTTCATACAGAGTTTGAGATGGCGTTTCTTCCTCCTGAATCATTTGATTGCACTCAAATGTTAGTCATTTGCATGTTCTTGCATCTTCTTCCTTTCATACAAATTTGACAATTATATCATCATCCTTCCTTCATTGTGTTGTAATTTCAGTGGTCAGAAATGTATTTTATCAACTATATATGCAGAATGTCTCAAAACTTCGTGTACATACTTGGAGCAAAGGTATAGAGCAACGTTAAGAATCATAAGCATGGGCGGAAATATCATCCGGACGTGATAAATATATATATATATATATATATATTTATATTAATAAAGTGACAAAACGTGGTATAAAAACTTTATTACACCACAAAAGAGTTTAAAATTATATACAATAATCCCTGGTAATTTTCGAAATTATACACATTGACATTGATGCATTCATGACATCTACGCAACATGGACTGGTGAACATTTTTAAAGATATTTGATTTTGTGGATTACAGCTGCTGTGATGCTGCCCAGGTCTGTATCAGAAGTCATAAGCAATGGTCTTCATGGCATCCTACAGAAAATAATCCAGAGAAGATAAATCAGATGATCTGGAGAGCTATGCAACGGAACCACCATGCTCAATCCAGTGATTTCCAAAGGTCCGTTAGAAAGGATCATAAACGGATGTGTTATAATGTAATGCCCCCCCCTCCTTCCGTCATGCTGAAATCATATTCGGCGTCGAATATTTGCAAAGGTAGCGTCAAGCGATTCCGGTAGAACCTCCTGAAAGAAGTTCAAATATACTTGCAACCGTCCAATCGAGGTGGCAAATGGTATGGACTGACGATACAGTCCACTACGATACCCATCTACACGTCAAAACAAATGAAAACTGGGAAACTGCTGACAGGCAGCTGTACAATTGTGCTGTACATCACGCGTCAAACATCAGGCCGAGAGTATCCAGTGATCATGGCAAGCGTTCGTACACTGGTTTCAGGATTTCATCTCCTAGGATGCAACAGTTTCTCTTCCTATATGGGTGTTCGTGCAGTTCGCGACTGCCCGGTATTCTGCACATTTGTTCTGAGTGATCCACGTTCGGTAAGGTTCTGATGTAACTTAACAAACATTTGGTGATTTGATACGGGCCTCTTTCGACATCTTTTGCGATACAACCACGAAGAAGCGTGTCCATTTCTTTTCGCTAAGCTGTAAATGAAGTGCTAATCCATCAACTCAGTAATAGTGAAACGACTCATGTTTACCACACGCAGTCAACGTCTTAAGTATGAAAACCACACGTGCTGACCTTGAGAGATAACGTACAACTCTACTTATCCGTTTTCACTTATATTTTTAAGTGAACATGAATCCTATCGCAATATTTTGTACCTCCCCTCCAAGCTTTATACGAAATTTCGGAACATTCAGTTTAGTTATTGCCACAAAAATTACTGATATCAGTTTTACTGATTACAGTCCTATTTAGTATATGCTTTTATCTGATGATAAACAAGCTTTTTGCATTTATAATAAACTAATGCACACATAATGAATATGAAATTTTTTATCGAATAAAAATAAAAATAAAATGAATGCATCAGAAATTGATCCTGGGTTAAAAAGTGCAAAACATTTTGTTGCATTCTGTCATAATATATTTCAAACTCCAAGCACACGTTATCTACAGAAACCGAAACCTATAAATTAGGTATTCACTTTTTGTAGTGATAGTAATCTTTAGATATCTGTAACGTAATGGCTCATTTTAGTTCCCTTTACATGTTCACTAAAAGAAAATTCAACGCTTTTAAATGAATAATGAAAATATACTTTTTTAGGGATAATTGCTTACACAAAAAGTACAATAATCCAAATATTGCTAAATTACACTTAAAGCTTTTTAAACGCTTAAAGGTATAAAAAAGTTTGAAATTATTTTATATATCTCAATAAAATTTCCGATGTCAATTCTTATTAAAAAATATAAGCATGAGAAATTTTTTAAAACTCTTGAATGACGTTAACAAAACACAAAGCAAGTTGCATCTCATACTTACTAGCCTTAAATGAGGTTCAAGTGTCGCTTGATTGAATCCAATATAGTTAAAAGACGTGAAGACACATAGAGAGTACACTATAGTTCTAGGATGTAACCAAAATTTTAGCATATTTCCTTTTTGAGGAACTTTGGCGTCAGCTAAATGAAAAGACAAAATTTATAAAAAAAAACGATATAAGGTGATCTATTGGCTTAGCCAGATAGTAATTTTGGTTTTTTAGTATGCAATTTTTCTGTACAAAAAATTACTTTTAATCTGTCAAATATTTTAAATTTTTTTCAATTACCTATTGTTATTTTTCTGATAATTTCATGAATTCGCTTTCATTGAGTTTCTGTTCCTCATACTCAACCAATTGTGATTTGAGAGTTCATCATTATTATTAAAATTTTTAATATTTAAAAAGCTTGTAAATTCAAAATAAAGGATCGTTAGATGGAGTTAAGTCGGGGCTGTATGGAGGATGCGACATTACTTCCCAACAAATTTCCAATAATTTTATACGTCTTGCTAAAGAAAATCTTAAAGATGCATCAAGTTTGGACCATAATCTTTTTCGATTAATGTTATTGCAGACGATCCATTTTTCATCCCCGACCTTGCGTCATCGAATTATCTTTTAAATCAAAATTTACAAAAATTTTTAAGGGGTAAAAATGTTAGTCACAATGATGACGTCAAACCGCACTTGGTTGAGTTTTTGCTTATAAGGACCAGAAACTCTATGAGCTGGAAATCATGATGTTGCCAGAAAAATGGCAACAAGTAATCAAACAGAATGGATGATATTCGACTGAATAAAACTTATTTTTAGTATAAAAAACTTTACACTAATAAACTTAATTTCTTGCCAACCCAATAGTTAAAGTTCATTAAATTTTTAAATAAGCTTTCGATTTTCCAGGAGACTATCTTCTAAAACTTAAAACATAAACATCTTTAAAACATTCTCCTTTTCAATAAATTTAAATTTTAAAATTTTAAGAAATTATTAAACTAAAACAAATGAATGATCTCACGTCTGATTGAAGGCGTATTTTCATTTTTGAAGTCTGAAGTTGATAATACTTTCATTACGTATTTGTCTGAGAATGTATGACAGCATTCATGCAACCCATGTATCAATGAGTGAGTGAATATTAATGTCGCACTATTCACCTACTCTAGAGCTTTTGACAACGGACTTCACAATTTTAAACCATGGCCAAGCGACGAGGATGACACCTGAGCTGTCACCCTCTCTCTTAACTTCCACATCACACCAACGAAACCCAACATTATACCTTGACCTATTTTATGTGAATCAGCCCCTTCCGAAAGGTGGGTCTTCAGCGGTACTAGACTCGAATTTATGACAGGGCGGCCACGAGTCCGTTACCTTGACCACAAACCCATGTGTATCAAGGAGTGATCCTAAATCAATTAATCTAAAATCTATTTATCGCCGAAATTTGTCGATCATGTTTTTAGAACGACACTGTAATAATTTATTTGCATTTTGAAAGAGTTTAATAGTTTTATATATATATATACAGGGTGTCCAGCCTTAATGTGACCCAATAGCTAATTCCCGAACCGTTCGGTTTAGATATGCACTTCCAATTTGAAAAATGTTTTAAAACAGGTAAAGAATGTTTTTACGTGCTTTTTGAACCAAAACACCTATTTAGAAAAAAATTACAAAAATTAATTTTTTATATGGTCCCCAGGTCCTATCACTTATATTTAGGAAAAGATGCAATGCACAAAAACAAAGTAAACACAAAAAGTTTCATTTTATTATGATAAAAACTGGCCGAGTTATGGAACTTTAAAAAACACATATTTTCTCATTTTCAAGAAGCTATTAAGGGGCCGTCTCCAAAGTGAAATTAGTTGGAACTCTTCCAGGAAACTTTCGCTCTTGCACGTCACTTTTATGTAAATCATTTTTAAATTTAAAAACATACGTTAACAATACAACAATTGAGATATTAAGAAATAAAATTTATTCTGTGTACGTGTAAAACATAGAAAAAATAAAATATTTTGGACGAAGAAAACATTTCAAAAGCAGTTCCAAAAAATACACTTATATATAATTGCTTCAGTCTGATTTGCTGCGTTTTTGTTGATCATGACGAACGTTAAAAATCTGTTGTGTAGTCACTTGCAATAGCATACAGTCGTATTCTAATATTACGAATTCTAGTACGGGAGAACGAGATGTATACAAATGAAGAATACTGCGAAATAGTACTGTTTTATGGGCGGTGTAATCGAAATAAGAGAGAGGCGGCAAGACTTTATGCCATTAAATTTCCCACTCGAAGACATCCATCTTATTGTACAATTGCCCGTGCTGTTCAACGCATGTATAAAACTGGGAGTTGTCATAGACGTATCCCCTTGTATAGTGCCACACCTCGTCCATTTACATTTATTTAAATTAATTTGGTCATTGTGATATAACAATGATTGGCGCATCGTTCCACATTATGCTATAATTTGAACGGAAAATCCTGTATTATTTTGCTGCTATTTGTTAAAACAATCTGTTTTAATCTTTTCGGTACAGGTTGTATTTCTTTAATTAAATTTTTATTGATTGCCAAACAGCAATGCAAATTGTCATTCTATAATGTTTACTTCTATGTTTAAATATAACTATGATGTTTTTCTTTTGTTCTTTCTGTAGATATTGAATTACTGTTCTCTAAACTCTCTCAATTTATGAACGACCCCCTTTTCTGAGCAACTCGGATGCTTCAAATTTATGTAGGCATAACTCGGTCAGTTTTTATCGTAATAAAATGAAACTTTTTGTGTTTACTTTTTTTTTTTTGTGTACTGCATCTTTTTCTAAATATAAGTGATAGGACCTGGGAACCGTATAAAAAGTTAATTTTTGTAATTTTTTTCTAAACGGGTTTTTTGGTTCGAAAATCACGTAAAAACATACTTTACCTTTTTTAAAACATTTTTCAAATTGGAAGTGCATATCTAAACCGAACGGTTCGGGAATTAGCTATTGGGTCACATTAAAGCTGGGACACCCTATATATATATACTATGTGTTTCATCTTACAGTCCACAGATGGCGCGCTGCGCATTCCGTTGTAATATTCTTGTTAGTAAATAAACAGTGTGTGTTCAACTCGTTAGGGTGTGGCCGTTCTTTGTTATCGAGATTCAATTTCTTTTCAGACAAGTTCATTTTTCAAGCATTTAGTAATATTTGCAGTAACAGAAAGGATGGTGTTCCCTATTAGAGTTTAAAAAACCAACAAGTCAGGTAAGAAATTTCGAACCATTCCTATTTCGACCATTTTGGTCCTTAGCAGCCGGAGCTCAGTAGTGAAACATTCTAATTCAAAACTCCTGGCTTGTTGTGCTTGGCAATATTTTTTCAAAAATATTGTCATAATTCAATTGATGAAAAATTCGAATTACATTTTTTCTAAAACATATTGTTATAATTCAATTCATGAAAAATTCAAATTCTTTGTTGTGTGAATTAAACTTAAAAATAAATTTTCGAAGTGTAATATTTCAGAATTAAGTATTCAAAAGAGCTTAATCTACTTAAAGATAGTTATTTGCTTAATTGATTGTTTTTTCATTATCGGTGGTAAATTACTTGTGTGTTTCTGCCATTGTCGTTCCTATAACATAAAAAATAAGAAACTTGAGTTTCGTTTCCCCGCTTGTTAAAAATCCAATTCGTTTTTCCGTAGTAATTCTTTTTAGAAGTTCTCCCCTTTCTTTTTCCCCTTTTACCCCCTTTTTCGCGGGGTGCAAGTGGAATCGTGTTTCGTCTGTCGACTTGACAATTATTCGTTCGGAGCAGTGTTTTATTTGTTTTTCTTTAAATCGTTCTTTTGGTATATTCAAATGGATATTGAGGGTTTATTGAAGAAAAAAAAGAGTGTTAAATCCTCCATTACAAAATTGCAAAATAAACAGAAGAGGAAATTGAGAAATTAAATAATGTGGGTTTATTAGCTCGGAAAAATAGATTCTTAGAATTTAGAACTGAGGTAAAGGATGTTTTGGATTCTATTATAAGTATTTGCGAGGAAAAGGACGAAGAAACTTATTGTACGGAAAAGGACGACATTTTAGATATGTTAGAGGCAATACTTGTCACTATAGACACTCAACTTGTGCCTTCTGTAATAAATTCCGATCTTGAGACTATAAACAAAGGTTCAAGCCAAACTTCAATCTCAGTTCAGTCAGCTGAAGTGAAACTTCCTACGTTGTCCTTACCTATATTTTCAGGTGTTACTGAGGAGTGGCTTGCCTTTTCCGATCTTTTTGAAGCTTCAGTTTCCAACAATCAAAATTTAACGGGAGCGCAAAAGTTGCAGTATTTAAAGGGGAGTTTAAGGTCAGATGCATTAAGAATCGTAAATTCTTTATCCATTACCAATGATAATTTCGAAATCGCTTGGAAATTGCTAAAGGATAGATACTTTAATAAAAGAGAAATTATGTCATCCTTAGTGAAAAAGTTTATCAATATAACACCCTTGAGTGGAGAATCATCAACACAAATTTTAAATTTGATAGATTCCACTAAGGAATTGTAAGAATGTTGGAGTCCCTTGAATACAAAGTTGACCCGACTTCAGATACCCTTTTAATGCATATGATATTGTTCAAGCTTGATACAAATTCCAGAACTTGGTTTGAGAGAACCTTTCCTACTGATGTCATTCCAAGACTGGATGAATTGTTACAATTCCTTGCAACACAAGCAAGATCCATTACGAGTTCATTTACTAAGAGAAATGTTCAAAGAAAGGTGACTTTAGTCGCGTCCAACGCCCAGTCACAATGCCCTCTTTGTAATGGAGATCATACATTGTCGAGGTGTGATACGTTCTTAAAATTATCAGTTCAAGGCCGTTCAGATTTCGTTAAAACGAATAATGTTTGCTTTAACTGTTTAACTCAGTTTCATGGTGTGAAAACTTGCAAAAGCAAGTTTAGATGCAAAAGGTGCAAAAAACCCACCACAGTTTACTTCATATCGAAAATGCTAGTGCTAGGGGAAGACAGGGTGCTGTAAATGTGTTAAATTCTAGTGGACTTTCTGTCAACGCTCCTGTGTTTTCTCCGGTCCCTATTTCAGGCTCTAGCCAGCCAAGTGAAAATTCTAGAGTTGTGGATGTTACATCATGCATTTCTGATGTGAACCCAGATATTCAAATTCTTCTTTGCACAGCTTTAATTCAGGTAAGAGATATTTGGGGGTAATTATCAAACCTGTAGATGTCTTTTGGATAGCGGAAGCCAGGCTTCGCTTATTACAAATGAATGTATAGAAAGGCTGGGTTTGCGAAAAGAAAAAGCTAATGCTCGTATATCTTGTTTGGGCGCATCCGATACGCGTACAAATGGTATTGCTGAGATTCAGTTCACCCCACATTTTTCATCTCAAAATTCTTTTCATGCGTCCGTATACGTGATCAACAAAATTGTAGGTATGATCCCACATCATGATTTAGATTCCTCAATGCGTGAATTATTTGGGGATATTTCTCTGGCTGATCCAGCATTTTACAAAAGTAGTCCCATTGATGTTCTCCTTGGTGTTGACCTTACTTTGCCATTGCTAAGAGGTCAAACGTTATCAATGGGTAAGGATAAGCCATTTGCCATTCGTTCAGAACTGGGTTGGATAATTGGTGGTAAGGCAAATTCTAGTGGGCAAAATTCTCTCCAAGTAAATCACATTCAGTTAGTATCGGATCAGCTAATCAATAAATTCTGGGAATTAGATTCTGTGCCATGTGCCAAACCTTTAACCTCTTTAGAAGAGGCTTGTGAAGATCATTTCGTAAAGACACATTCTAGGGATGAGAATGGCAGATACACAGTAAGGTTACCATTTCACTCTCCTCCGACGCGGTTAGGAAATTCGAAGCAAAATGCAATTCGTAGGCTAGTCAGCGTGGAACGCCATCTCATTTCTAATCCTGACAAATACAAACTTTATCGAAATTTCATGAAAGAATACCTTGATCTAAAGCACATGGAACTTGTTCCGGACTCTGAAATTAATAACAGCAATAGTCTGTACCTTCCTCACCATGGAGTTGTTAGGGACACCAGCTGTACAACAAAGCTTCGCGTAGTCTTTGACGCTTCAAGTAAAACTTCGTCTGGACTCTCTCTCAACGATCTTCTCATGGTTGGTCCAAGAGTACAGCCAGAACTTTTCCCTATTCTCATCCAGTTTCGAATTTTCAATGTAGCCATTTGCGCTGATGTAGAAAAGATGTTCCGCCAGATTAAAATTCATGAGGAAGACGTAGACTGGCAAAGAATTCTCTGGAGGGATTCTCCAACCGAACCTATAAAGGAATATCGTCTAACTACTGTTACGTATGGTACGTCCTCAGCACCATTCATCTCCACGAGAACCTTGCGACAACTTGCCATAGATGAGCAAGAAAACTTTCCAGCCGCTTCAAGAGCTACCCTATGTCATTTTTACGTGATGACTTACTGAGTGGAAGTGCGACAAGGAAAGGAGCTGTTCAACTGGTATCTGAGCTACAGGAGATGATGAAAAGAGGAGGGTTTTCTCTACGAAAATGGGTGTCAAATGATCCTGACGCACTTTCAAACATCCCAGAAGAACTAAAGGCAGTTGATTCCAAACACACGATCAAGGATGACCAACATATCAAGATCCTGGGAATAGCTTGGCTTCCATATGTTGACAAATTCACCTTTACCATTACCGTAAATGAGACTGACGTGTGGACTAAACGCAAGGTACTCTCTGAAGTCGCCAAAATCTTTGACCCCTTAGGCTGGTTGGCACCTACAGTTATCATTTCTAAAATTTTCCTTCAAGATCTATGGAGTCATCATCTAAGCTGGGACGAAGAGCTACCAAATTCTCTAGCAAGACAATGGAGAATATTTCAAGAGCAACTGCCTCTACTTACAAAAATCAAGATTCCACGTTGTATTCTCATTCCACAGGCTATAGATGTACAAGTACACGGATTCTGCGACTCTTCAGAGAAGGCCTACTGTGCAGCTATATACATTCGTTCCAAGGATGCTACCCAAACCGTGATATCTAGACTGCTAACTTCTAAGACACGTGTCTCTCCAGTAAAAACTCAGTCTCTACCTCGACTAGAGCTTTATTCTGCCTTACTTCTCGCCAATTTGTTACATGCTACCCTTCCAACTCTAACAGTGCCAATCTCCGAGACCTTTGCGTGGTCTGATTCCAAGATCACACTGGCATGGTTGAAGTCCGAACCGAGAAGATGGCAACCGTTCGTAGCTAATCGAGTAGCACAAATTCAAGAGCTGACTCCTAACGTGCATTGGAACTTTGTGAGCGGTCTAGAGATCCTGCTGATTGCGGGACGAGAGGGATACCTCCAACTAAACTAGAAAATTGCGACTTGTGGTTCAACGGACCTGATGGTTAAGGAACTCTACTTTACCGATTGGAAGGTTTGAAGATAATCCACAATTACAAGAAGACATGTCTACCGAAGCCAAGGGAATATCCAAGCTGATTATGCTTACCGTGGTTGATGCGACCTTCAAGATAGAGTTTTTCAAAAAATTTCGTCATGGAATAAGTTGAAAAGAGTAGTTGCCTACTGTTTAAGATTTGTCAAGAACTGTTCTCTTGCTGCGTGTAAAAGAAGAAAGTCCTTCTTAACAACGACAGAATTGAGCGAAGCTGAGAAAGCCATTGTTAAATTTATCCAACATGATCATTTTTCGATGGAAGTTTCCTATCTTTCAGCGGGCAAGCAGCTTCCTTCGAGCAACAAGCTTATTCCTTTGACTCCGTTCTACGATGACTTTGGAATAATTCGTGTCGGTGGTAGACTGAAAAATTCAATACTTCCTGAATCGCAGAAGCATCCCATCTTGCTTCCTAAAACCGACCCTGTTGTGAACTTAATTATCATGATTATCACCTAAAACTTCTTCATGCCGGTCCGCAACTTCTCCAATCAGCTCTCAGAGAGAAATTTTGGATTCTTTCAGCCCGAGATGCAGTTAGAAGAGTAGTAAGAAGATGCATCCCATGCTTCAGAAATCGTCCAAGATTCGCCGAACAAATCATGGGAGATCTTCCAGAGTTCAGAGTTTGCCCTTCTTCTGTATTCCAACGAACTGGCCTTGACTTCGCCGGCCCGTTCTTGATACGAAGCTCCAAGGGAAGAGGAAGCCGCAATACTAAGTGCTACATTTGCGTTTTCGTTTGCCTCGCAACGAAGGCGGTTCATTTTGAAATCGTTAGCGACTTAACGTCAAGAGCATTTATTGCTTGTCTAAAACGATTCGTCGCTCGCAGAGGTAAACCATCAGAGATCTTTTGCGATCAAGGAACCAACTTCTACGGAGCTAGCAGAGACCTCAGGAGGGAGTTCCAGCAGTTGATGAAGGAAGATGCCATTCATCAATTCTTGGTAACAGACAACATCATCTTTCACTTCAATCCTCCATCTGCTCCCCACTTTGGAGGCATTTGGGAGGCTACAGTGAAATCTTTTAAGTTTCATTTGAACAGAGTTGTTGGAGTCACTAGTCTCACCTTCGAAGAACTAGCCACGTTATCAAGCCAAATTGAAGCATGCCTCAACTCCAGACCATTATGTGTATTATCTAGTAGTCCAGATGATCCGCATGTTCTGACCCCAGGACATTTTCTGATAGGAAAGGCATTAACAGCTATTCCACAACCTACGGTTCCAGACGACCTTCGTCACTGCGACCGTTGGCGATTGCTTACAAGAATGACCCAACATTTCTGGAAGAGATGGTCTTCAGAGTACTTGACCTTGCTACAATCAAGATCCAAATGGCGCATCTTTCAAAAGAACCTTGACATCGGAGATCTTGTTCTAATCAAGCACGACAACTCACCCCCACTACAGTGGAAATTAGGGAAGTCACGGAAACGTTCCCTGGTAAGGACGGTAAGGTTCGTGTGGTCAAGGTGAAAACACAAACTAGTGAACTTGTGAGACCAATTGCCAAACTGTGTCCACTTCCTATAAACATTTAACATTTGTGAATTATGTCTAATTTTTTTCTTTCTTCTAGCATTGTTGTGGTCATCTATTCTTCTGTAAATCCAAAAACTTAATTTCATTAATTTAGAAGTATACTTTATTGTAAATTTGAATTCATTTAGTATGTTTAACTTAATTCATTAGTTGTTAGGTAACTTAATATGTTTAAGTTAATTCATTAATTTTGAAACCCCCTCCGTGTTTCAAGGGGGGCGGTATGTTTCATCTTACAGTCCACAGATGGCGCGCTGCGCATTCCGTTGTAATATTCTTGTTAGTAAATAAACAGTGTGTGTTCAAACTCGTTAGGGTGTGGCCGTTCTTTGTTATCGAGATTCAATTTCTTTTCAGACAAGTTCATTTTTCAAGCATTTAGTAACTATTTGCAGGTAACAGAAAGGATGGTGTTCCCTATTAGAGTTTAAAAAACCAACAAGTCAGGTAAGAAATTTCGAACCATTCCTATTTCGACCT
>BMAO01036921.1:0-36025 GCA_019973975.1 Trichonephila clavata
AAGACTGCATAATTAAAACTTATTGTTTCATTGATACAATGATGCCAAATGAAGAAACTAAGCCGAGAAAAATATGAATGATTTTTAGTTGTTCCATCGATAAACATAATTAAAATTAAGCAACCGATCTATACTTGAAGTCTTTACATGAGCAAGGACATCTAAATAGTTACCTGCTTAAATTCAAATTAATTTTTCACCTTATGTTAGAGCGAGAGGCACTGTCCTGTTAATTTTTCAAACACATTCACCGAAAGCAAAAGTTTCATATATTTCTTTATAATATAAATTATATCTTTAAGTTAATATCACTACAGCCAATCAACGAACAGTATTTTGAAGCATTGCAAGTCAGGTTCACCAAGACATTCAAAACGTCTGACAGTAATTCGTTGAAGAATAGAGAACTACATTGTATTTTCACTCTAACTTCTACTATACTTCGAATTCTCTCTAAAGGATTTTCTCTTTAACTATAAGCAAGTATCTAAATAAAACGCTGGGAATGCCTATGATGGCCTATTCCAATACTCTAAAATGAAATTCTTAGTGATAATCTTTTAATACATAGTTAATATTATCTTTAACCTTTCCACTTCAGCATCCAATCTGAAAAATTTCCTTGCAATCAAAGATGCTTGAGGGAATTGCAAATAACCAGAGTAAGCTATTTCATGCAAGAAGATGGATTTCATTAATTCGGTTGTTTTGTAGCTAGGTATTTGTTAGACTTTATGGATATCTAAGAACGACAATGATTAATATAAATTATAAGTAATGTAAAGAACATTATGAATACCACCTTAAGTAAACCCTTGTAAGTAAACACCTTAGTATTGTGATATAACGATATATGAAGCTTTCATAACGTCTTTTGAATGGATGAAATATAATGGAAAAGGCAAATATTTTTTAAACAAAATAATGATCGGTGAAATTTTATAAATAACACACACACATGTATCAGAATAAAAATAATTTTTATATGCAATATTTTAAATCGGGTTTTTTGAACAATTAAATTTAATGTAGCTCAACATATAGATTTATAAATGTCAAACAATACACTTTTCAACAACATTGACTCATTTCATTGCAACTAAATTTGCTCACTTATCAAATAATCAAATGTCCATCATCTCATTTATAAGACTTAATTATTATTTTTTTGTATGTTTTAAAAACAAGTTTCCTAATTATAAATCAAATTTATTTTATGCAGCACATGAGGAAGAGTTTTTCATTCATTGGTTAATTCTTTGAAATTTTGAGAACATTTGCCGATAATACACCTTCATATCAATTGAAATTGTCGAAAAAATAAAATACTTGCATCGATTATATGAAAGTTATGAAATAAAACAATTTCTGAAACATCAAGGAAGTACGATGAAGTTATTTTTTTTACTAATACGGAAAATCATTTGCACTTTATAGAAATTATTTTGTAGCTTAGAGAGTTTCTCGTTTTTAATTTTAAGATAAACTTTGGCAATTTCAGAAATAATTGTTTTTTAATGTTTACCTTGATTGGAATGCAAAATAAAATTTTTATTTTTAAATGGCTCCTAAATTGACAGATGGCTCGAAGATTACGTAACTGCATTTTCCGAGGAGAAATATTTGTATCCAGAAATTATAAAGTGGTGTAAAAAATCTTATTTATTGAATTTTTAATAAAAACGTAATTAATATATATTAAATTCGAAAGAGAAAAAAATATCAAACTAAAAGTAAAATTGAAAACAGACCACGGAACATCATCCTAACAAGTAACAACAAGCAGCAATCAAGAAAGTGGTCTATAATCCAAGAAGAAAACTAGGTAACTCAAGGATTAATTGCATAGAACTAGTAATGTTTTCCAACACAGTGATTAAAATTATTCATATGCATTTAAAGTTAAAAAAAAAGATGTTTTAAACTTAAAATCCGTCTCCTTTTTTTAAAACATATTTGCTGAAACTAAAATAAATTGTATAAAATTGTATAAAAAAACTTCAACTTGCTGGAAAAAAGAAATTTGTGTTAACACTAGATGAAGCATGGTTATATACTGTATATAGTTACTGTATATGGTTATATACTTATATAGTTTAATTAGTGACTATAATAAAAGAAAATCAATTTTCTATATTCAACTGACGGGGAATGACCGTACGAAATGGCTTAGTCAGTCTATATATTAAAGTTTCCAACTGGATTCATGATAGTTGCAGGATTTTCTAACAATGGCGAATTAAAAATTTTTAAAAAGTAGCAAGTAAAGCCAAAATTAATTCACTCTATTATTAGCAGAATATTTTATAAACCATTTTTGAAGAAGAAATTCCATCCTTTTCTGGAAAGAACATAGATAAAGTTGAGCTACAAATGAGCTACCTATTCTCGAGTCATACGTCTAAGTCAACCCCATATGATTTAACAAAGAAATAATCAGAAACAGGATTGAAGTATTCGAATAAATACATTTAAAATCATCCTATGATTCTCAAATGGACTTTCGTGCATTCTGTTGATTAAAACGAGCATTACTGTTTGGGAAACGGCATCTAAGAACTCGGAACGGACTAATAATGGTTCAAGAGGAATGGAGTAAAATTTACAAAGCAGTACTAAAAAAAACTTTACATACATGGAAAATTTGAGTTAGAGCTATTGTCAGGAACCATGGCTATCAGATAGAAGCAAATTGTCACAAAAATCCGGAATTTATTGATAAATATTAACTATCACAATCGTTTTCATAATGTGCGAAAGACCTGCATTCTTCAAAAAATTCCTGAAGAATAACTTTTTTTAAAATATATGTATCAATCACAGTATGAAATACTAATACCGAATAAGGGGAAAATTATTAATACAATTTGAAAAAAGTAGTAATTTGTTACGTTTAGGAGTTCTGTATTACTTTCATGCCAAAATTCAGTATGGAAAATAGTTTTAAATAATTTAATGTGCTTGGCGAGGTAATAAAACAATCATGTACGCATTTTTTTTTCTTTCTCCGATTATCTCTGAAGTAGGAACTCAATGGTTTTTCTTATTTTATATCTTAATTAGTTTAATGTTACATCTTTCTTTTAAAGAATAAATAGAATAATGCCTTTTCATATTAATTATTTCTTTCAAAAGGAATAATATATGGTATGAACAAAGAAATATCTGTAAAGGCTTTGTTAAAGATATAGCAAAAAGGAAAAAAAACATATTTAAAATAAAAACATTGATATATAAATATGACTTTAATAAAAAAACTTATTTAAATAGTTTTCCACAATTTAAAATACTAATTATAGTAAAATATAATAACATTTAAAATTAATAATTTTAAAAGAATAGGAAGTGATTTAAAAATAACACATTTTACTACATTTATTTATTGACGAGTTTTTACTGTTACACGTTTTTGTAACTCATCTGATTATTTAGTTATTTTTACCATTCAAGCAGCAATACATTTGCTCTGTTGGGAAACTTATACAGAATCACTACAAATGCCACAGTTTTTTTATTAATATAGTTATATTGAAAAAAATTAGTTTAGTGTCTGAGCGAAAAAAGTGAAGTTGTAATTACTGCGTTAACGTTTTTGAAAACATGCGTTTTTGATAAATAAGTCTTTGACAATGATGGGGTCGTTGTTTGGTGCGTTTTCTGCCCGTTTCCTTGGATCATATATATGCTGCAAATGATGTATTACTGAGGGATGTTTTACATGATTTTTCCTTTTCGGTGTATCTTTTTTCTGGATTACTTCAAAACTGAAAGTCCAAAACACAAGTTTTGGGTGGCTTAAACATTGAAGATGGAATCATTGTCTGGTGCCTTTTTTGTCTTACTTCTTTGGACCATCAATATGTTGCAAATGGTATATTACTGCGATATGTCTTATATGTTTATTTTTTCGTTGGGTATATTCTTTTGTGAACTCCTATGCAGGAAAATTTTAAAGTGAACTCCTATGCAGGAAAAGTATGCTCGCACAGGAATAACAATTGATTACATTGTTCAGCCTTCTGAAATTGAAGTCTCTGTTGCCAATGATGACATTTGAGATTTCAACTACGCCTATAAGAATAAATAACTGGAGAATAATCCTTTTGCTTCATTCTGTTCTACTTTTAATCATCCCTACAGATATCACGTACTGTGACGATAAATTCATAGAAAATGATTTTTCGTCTAAAAATCATGAATACTCAAGAGATCACTTCAATCTTCTAAAAGATACAGAAAATAACTTTAGTGCATCAAAAAATGGAAGAAATTCTTATGAATCATCAAAGTCCTATAAATTGTTTCAGAAATGAGAAAATAATTAACATCGTACGTAGTAGCACGGATTTCAACATGGGAACATAGGAATTTCAGTGCTATAATGAAAGTATAGAGATAGCGACTCTTAATAACAGAGATAGAGGTTCTTTATTACAGAGATAGTGACTCTTCATTACATAGATAGTGACTCTTTACCAAAGAGATAGTAACTTTTTATCAATGAGATAGTGACTCTTTATTAGAGATAGTGACTCTTTTACCAAAGAGATATGGGATCTTTATTAGAGAAAGTGACTCTTTATTAGAGATAGTGACTCTTTATTAGATAAAGGGACTCTTTATTAGATAAAGTGACTCTTTATTAGATAAAGTGACTCTTTATTAAAGATAGTGACTCTTTATTAGAGATTGTTTTTATCAGAGATAGGCTCTTTGTGATTTTTTTCAATAACTTCACCTCAATAGATTTCAAAAATCATTCTGAAACATTTTGGCTTTCAATAAAACAGTTTCCCCCATTTTGCTTGTAATTATTTTATATCATTTAGGAAACAAATAATTATGTTTTTAGTACAGTAATTTTCAGCAGGTTTGTAAGAAATATAAATTAATATAAAACCCGGGTTTATTTTTTTATTTAACAGGTACAATAAAATAGAGTGGTCAAGTGGTCTAGGCATCGGATCATGGCTAGCGTGTCATGAGTTCGATCCCAGTACAAACTAAAGATACGCCGTGTAGGGGAGCGATGCACGTTAAATCTGTCGATAGCTCAAACGTCCTCCCATTGGTGTGGTGTGGAAGTTAGGAGAGGGGGTGCCAGCTCAGGTGTCGTCCGCGTCACTTGACCATGGTTCAAAATTACGCGGACCGTCGCCAAAGGCCCTCGTGTTGCTAAGCAGTGCGACGTTAATATTCACTCATTCACTCACTCACAATAAAATAAATGTCAGATGCTTACAGCATTTGAAAAAAAAATCATAAAACATTTAGATGATTTTACGAAGCAAAACACATTGGTGATATGATGATAATTGATATTTTGTAAGAAATGTTTATGAAAGGCGCGTAAATGAAATAAATAAATATCATCTAGAATTAGGAAAAGTATAAAATGTTTAAAATTGGAGGAAAATTAATATGCGAGATTTAAAAAAGAAACGTAATTTTTTTCAAAAAATAAAAATAGGAAATTAAAAAAATATAAATGATTTAACCTGTGACAATAAATTTCACTTTTTCATTTAATTAATTTTTAAAACAGTAATTGTAAGCAAAATATAATGTTTAAAGCAAATTTTTTTTAGAAAAATAATATCTATTCGTAATTTACTGTTAGTTGTTTTGTTGCTTAAAATTTTTGAGTAGAATCTCTTATCTGGTCTTTCAGAGTAAGGTCATAATGAATGAGTGAGTAAGGTCATCAGTGGTGATAAAATACACAAATTATAATTACTCCAGGAAAACGCAAATAATTTTTTAATTTCTTGTGTTTATTTTAAGTTGATGTTGGAGGAACGTTTACTTTTAATAAAAACAAACAGAGGATTCGTTATTTTTCATGTTTCCAAAAAGTAAAAGGGGATGCGAAATAATTAATATAACTTATAAGATTTTTTTTGAAGAATGAAGTTCATACGATAATTTCTGCAGGAAGAGAAAGAAATACACCCAAAACAACCCAATACAATTCGAAGAAACTTATAATTCTTATGTTATGAGCCTTTTAGAATTTAACAAACTTATTATTTTGATATAATTACAATTAATCACATTTTACAGACATTTTTAGCTTAGAAAATAATGTAATTTTAACAAAAAATAATATTAAAAGCAAATATAAATGCTTATGCAATATCTATTTCTTAAAATATTTATTTCTTAAAATATTCATGTCTTAAAATATATTTACCCCGCGGTGTGTGATACTTCAGAAATATCAAGAAGTATATCAATGGAATTAAAATTACATTATGTTCAATGCAATTTTATTTATGCTGTTTTCCTTAACATTGATAATCTTGCTAAAATTTTATTAAAAAAAATTTTTTTTTCAAAACCAAGGAGATATGTATGCCGATTATATAATAATTATGACTCCTTTATCCTATTTATGTTTTTTAGAACAATAAAGTTCTTCAAAAACCTATTTTTGAAAAATTGATTCTTATTCTTATATTAAATATCAAGTAGAAAATGAAAGTTGAGAAAAATTTACTATCCAAACTTAAGAATTGACAGTCAAATTTTGTTGTCAAACAAAGGAAAAATTCTAGTTTTTAAAAGTATACTATTTTTTTTAATAATGTATCCAATGAAATTTCAAACCAGCTCACATTTATCTACTCCACGCACATTACTGAATCTTTAACAAAGGGAAGATACATTTTCTGTCCCTTTTGGAGCCTGAAATTTCCGCTCCTCCAGACTTCCTGCCTGGTTGAAATTTCCATTAAGACCGTGACCGCAAACGCTAATTTGAATGCGTTCCATTAGTATTGGGGGCGAGGCTCAGCAATGCGAGCTGTTAGCATTTCAGTCTACATAATGCCCATTGAAAACTGTCAACACATGGGTATACTTTGTGTTGATCGATCAATGAGTATTATGCTTCACACTTTACACAAAGGCGCATAACTGTACAATTTCTTGTTAGGAATGTAATAGAGGAACTAGAAAATGAGTAAAAAATATGCGGAAAACTTTATTTATAACAATAAAATGTTTTAAAATATGAAATAAAAAGCTATATTCACGTTCAATACAGAGTTTCCGTCCGTATTTTTGTTCATCATACGGCTTTCTTCCTTAAAAAAATTGCACCCCAATATTTTTCTTCTTTTATCTATATTAGTATATAAATTTAATACTATACTCTTTCGAATCTACTTGGAAAGAAAGCTATTTCTTAACAATAAAGTTTAGTTATCAAACTTATGTATTTGTTTCCATAAATATATTACGCATAACATATTCTTATCCTTGTCATTTGAAATATATAAAATTTGAATTCGAAATTCTTATTTGATATTCGCCCCCGCATACAAGAAATCCGAAGAAAGAAAGCTATAATATATCGTGAATGTTTATCTTTCATGCATTTATTCATAAATATGGAGTCATATCTTTTGAAACATGTATAAAGCATATTTTAAACAATAGACTTTGCGCATAAAGCCAATCTAGGTGAAAAAACTCTGAGAGAAAAATGTGTTTACATAGCTCGAACATTTTATTTATATTTATATTTGAAGTGAAGCGTGTGTTTACTACAGAGATTTCCCCTTACCGGAAACTAAAATATCTGTCAAAATGCATGTTTCGTAAATAAGTTCTGCTGTCTAACACATCGCACTCGGCATAAATGTATGGAATGAAAAACGAAACTTGGAAAGCGTTCGAATTCAGTAGTATATTTTGCTCCTGGATATGCTAGTCTATTTTACATGAATTCCACACAATATCTAAAAAGGAGGGCCTAAAACATTACTTATTTATCTAATATTTATTTTATTACTCATTAGTTTAACTAATTTTTTAGATATCAAGTTTGAAAGTTTGTAAATATTCAATTTGAGAAGAAGAGAACGGCATCATCATTTAAAATTCAAAATCAAGTCAGAAATGTATTAATGGAAATACCACTATATATACTAAATTTTTATATTAGTTTCTTAAGAAAATTATGAATCGCAATACAATATGCTGTAGAACTGAAAACCTTTATACTTAACTCAGAGCTTATCAAACTTTAAGTATTTGCGACCCAAATTTCAATAATAAATTCATTGCGCAATACAATAACCATATGTTGAATGGAATAACATTGTACTTTGGCGATAAAGCTACAATATGACCTTAATTATAAAACAAAAATAGTATTACATAATTTAAGCAAGTTACTTTTATGTAATAGATATTTTAAGTAAGATATATTTTTAAGTAAGTTACTTTTATGTAATAGATATTTTAAGTAAGATATATTTTTAAGTAAGTTACTTTTATGTAATAGATATTTTAAATAAGTTACTTTTATGTAATATATATTTTAAATAAGTTACTTTTATGTAATATATATTTTAAATAAGTTACTTTTACGTAATAGATATTTTTAAGTAAATTACTTTTAAGTAAAAAGATAAGCATAAGTTACTTTCTAATTTTCAAATTTTAACAAATTGCAATAAACATGTAACGTATACTTAATTTTTTAATGTGACAAAATGCATTTTATTTTGCTTCCTTCCAGTATATGAATATTTTTAAAAAATAATATTTTACTTTCGACTTTTCAATATGCTCGCCCACCCCACCCACGTAGGATTACCACGCCCCTCGTGAGGCGCGCCCCACTTTTTGAGAATCACTAGCTTAACTATATATGTTAATAAACTACAGCAGGCTATAACTTAACTAATCTGTTAACAAACTATAACAAACTATATCTGTTAATAAACTATAACAGACTACATATTAATGAACTTTAACAGACTATATATGTTACATTATAACAGGCTATAATTTAAATATATCTGTTGATTAATGTTCATTTGTCTTATACAACTATAATACAAAAATTATTAGATGTGTTAACACTTATAAACACAGTTATTTATAAAAAGGAGCTTAAAATGCCTTAGAACTACAGCTATTTTGAACACTTAATGCATGCTGATAGAGTAATAATATTTAGAAAGTAATTGCATGAATATATTTTGTATCTCATAATATTGTTATCATAAAACAATATAGTACTCTATCTTAAAATGCTCTTTAAAAAAAAATCTTTTTGAGTTTTGTAATTTACTATACTCTTAGATTTAAAAAAGCCACCCATCCGGTATAGTGGTAAGTGACGTCGACTGCAGTGCAGTAGGTCCTGAGTTCGAATTCCGGAGAAGGCATGGATGTTTGTAAATGTATAGTGCATTTTCCGCATGGGGGTACTCTAAATAGCCGTCGAGCCACCAGTCCCGACAGTCCTCTTGGGAGGTTGGTGGAAGGGGAAGAGAAGTGAGAGGCCCCTGACCACCCCCAGGGTGTTCTCCCTCAAAATTTGGGTGAATTTGATCAAAATCGTACAGCCACCTGCATGGTGCTCAAAGCTAAGGCTAATGACAGGCGTAAAATTCTAGCCCTTAGCCGCGATGAATATCATGGACCTCTATCTGATGTGACTGTATATCAGGGGTCATAAGCAACAACAACAGATTTAAAAAAATAAGAGCTCGTCTAGAATTTTTATTTTTAAATATAATGGTAAATTACTCAGTCTTAGCTCCGAATAATTATTTTTTCTTGCATTAGCATGATTTTTTTGCAAACTAAGAAACATAATTAAAATCTCTAAAATTTTAAATAGTACAGGATACGTATATAGCGTACATTATTGTGCCGTAAAATTTAAAATACCAATTACGAAGTGAATATTTCACTGCTCAATAAATAGAACTGAAAAGGAAAATTTGTACTTCTGCTTTCCTTTCTTTAAATTTTTATTACAACATTTGTCTAATTTTATACAAAAAAAAAATTATTTTTTTAAAAATTCTTTTGAAATATCCAGGTGAAACTAACCGCAAAAAATTATCACAATCAATAATCTACTTTTTTAGGGGTATCTACATAACTTTAGTAGTGAGACAGAATATTGAATATCTAATTGAGTAAAGTGAAAGCGTAGTCATTCTAATCAGTGGCTCTGTCTTGGCATAACTTATTTATATTCTTTATTGCATTGCAATCAACATACGTTAAAAATAAAATTATAAATAATAAAATTAAGTAAATTAGTGTAAAATTAAAAATGTGCATGAGTTTAGAAGATCTTCTTTAGAAAGAAATATTGATCCTTATAGTGAATCATTATTAATATGAAATCCATATTTTTCTAGAAACAAACAAAATACTATAAAAATTTCAAATTTTTAGTTTGAATCAACTTTAGAACAATAATGTTTTTCGTAAATTTAAATCTTTAAAGAAATATTTCTTTAATTGATTTCAAGACTGAAACTGTAAGTAAAAATTGAACAAGAGCCAGTGTTTTAAAAAAAACATTACAGTAAAATGAAAAAAAGAATGTTATTTTTGATAACATATCAATCATTGAATCAAATCCAAAAGCTGTCACATAAATGTAATGGGGCTAACAAAATATGGTGATTGATTAGATAATTCATATATATTTGAAGGAGAATTCTTCGCATTTCAGAACTGAAACTCAGCAATTTCATTATTATATTGGGAAAATAGAAAGTTAGAGGCTTTGTTTTTTTTATTCCTATGTATGAATAAGAAACACAAAATATGGCAAAGCGAAAGGTAAAAGAAAAGCTATAAGGAATCAATCATGATTTCTGAAAGGTAATTCCGGCAAACAACTTTTGAAAATAATTTTCTAAATAAAAGTTCATAAATGATTTTAGAATGACTATTTTGCATTAGAATGAAAACTATTTAGATCGTTATGTACACACATATTACAAAAATAATATTGGGTATAATGCTATGCAAGGATATAAATTTTTGCTAAACTAAGATTTTCTCAAAAGTATGTGTGTGTGTGAACTGTTGTAGAGACAATTGAAAAGCTTCTTGATATATTGAGCATATCTTTTATTCTACCATCAGATGAGAAATTTGTAGATCTTCTACGCTCCAGCATGGAAAGAACAACATATAGTAATATCCATTTTCAGTATTTAAATACATGAGGAAAAAAATCGGGGGAAATGTAATATAAAATATATAATCATGTGTCGAAATGAATGGAAATATAAAGTACCTAGAAATTACAAAGGTTTTTTTAGGAAACTGCTATATAAAGTACGTGCAAGCTATTATTGTGTTATTCACTCGGAATTGTGAATAAATAAATCACAAATTAAAGGTCAGATAGTTAAAAAGATGAATCACTAATAAATCGGTAAAATATAAGTTCTAATCTCTTTTAGTGAGATAAAATGAAACGCGATTTTAAATTAGGTATTCCGGATTATTATTAAGAGGTAAAATTTGCAATATTTTAAATTTAATGTATATAATTATATATATATAATAATTGTAGTATTTACATAAAATTCAAATTGTGCAAATATATACATATATATATGCAGGCTCCAAAATCTCTAAGCACTATATTAAAAAAAAAGAACGTGGGATGTGATAGAAGTAAAACTTTTTTGGCGCAGTTGGCCGTAAATGCAAGAATAGATCTAATTATATTAAATTGCTGGGGGAACTTACTTTAATCAAATATAATTCGAACTTCATTTATTGTATGAAAATAATATTTTTATTCCGTTTCTGCATCATCATTTTCCAAGAAACTCACAATAGGTGTCTGGTTACTGAAGTAGAATATAAAAATCCTCGATTGTAGTCAATCAAGAAAATGTGAGAAAACTGCATCAATCGTGGTTCCTTATATTGTTTTTCCCTCTCTAGAATCAGTATTCATTGTCAAATTCAGTGTCCGTTTCAAGAATTCAATGAGTGGCTTTGCTTCTCTTGAAGCAAAATTATCATTAAAGTATCCAGTTAAGATAATCGGCTTTTAATCATCATCGGATCCAATGATTGCAACAATCTCTGGTGCATAGAGCACTAAAACTTTATAGATTAAGATGATAAAAGCTGCGACAGAACTACCTGGTGATCTATAGACTTTCGCCCGGACTTGCTGCTAGTTTTCAATTTTCTTTCCTATATTTTCTTCTTTTTCATTTATTCTAGGCATGCTGACTAGAATTAATTTTAACTCAATGGAAATAAAGATTAATAATCTAAACTTAATGCATCACTCACAGAAGTAACTGTGTTTGTTTATTGGACTCTATCCGTAGTGATTCTGGCGCGAACGTCAGTGTCATATACATAATGCCCCAGACACTCCATAACAGGAAGAGCCATATAATGGTAAAATTTTCAGTACATTTATTCATTGAAAATGGCACGTTTATTTCATAAAAACTACGAAAATACACCCCGCGAGTTCGTCACGAGAGTAGCAAGGGTACCCACATAATATCACCAATACTTAAGCGCCTCTCGTCCATAGCAGCAAGATGCTCCACTCTATGCCTCTGATGCACAATTCCCCCTTAGCAATCGTCCAATTTTTTCACGAATATGACGCAAGTCACGTGGTGTACCCTCACACTCTCTTTTCCTCCCGCGTTGCTATCATCTCACCATGGTTCCGATTCGGTGGGATAGGGGGAATCACTACTTAGCTTTTTTTTTCACCCTAAGGCAAAACTGGGCGAATTTTCCGTTCACTCTAGTACCTAAAGTAGTTTCATTTCAATAACTTAGACGAACAGTAAAAAAGAACACATGGAAAAATACAGAAAAATTTCAAAATTTATTTACATATTTTATAGGTGTTCTATTTGAGAACACATACATCATGGTATATTCCTGTATTTGTTAGTGTCATATATTCCTGCTCCTGCCACACTTTATTCAGCAACGTTATTGACAGCCCGCGTTATCCGAAAATTTAATATTTTAAATAAGACCTAGTTTTCGTATTGTCAATAACGTTGATATTGTCATGTTTAGTGGAATGTAGCCGGGATTGGACTAATTCAATGATGTAAGTCATGTGACCAAACTTTTACACATAAACTTTCATAAAATTTTCACACATTTTCATTGTTTCTGTATACTTTTAGGTGTTACTTTTTGCTGTATTCGTCTTATTTTTTTTACTCTCTCTCTCTCTCTCTATATATATATATATATAGAGAGAGAGAGAATCCTTTGAAGTCCTTTTACTGGTAATTCTTTGATATTTTTCTGCTTAATTTTTTGAATTTTTCTTAATGTAGTCTTTTCTTTCATATTTCTATGGATTTTTTATACTTTAGATTTTTTATATTTTATTTTTATACTTTTTTTTTATTTTTTTTTTTTTCTACGATTGCAAAGGTTCGCTTCACTAGTTTAAACTTATTCGTCTAAGTCCGAAATTGCATTTTGATCCTAGGTTTTATTTGTATTTCATTAGATTTTTTTTTTTTTTTTATTTTTTTTTTTATTTTTTTACTATATATATGTGTATATATATATATAGCATATATACTAGATGTACCCTGCCAAGCGTTGCTGTGGCTCAGTCTGGCTCAATGGGGGGAAAAAGAGCTGGTCCATCCAGCCAATTGTGAATCTTATATATTGGGCATAATTTTCTTAATGGATAGTCAGGTTTAGTTACAGAGATGCAGGTCTGAGAACTTAAAATTAATTTGAGTTTCAAAACATGAGGAAAAACTGGGTGATTTCAAATTATTTAAAGATTCAATCAGACAATGAAATGCATTGCAAATCACAAAAATATATAAGAAATAATCATTAATATATATCAGATGAAATCTCAAAAATATATATGAATTAATCATAACACAAATCAGATAAAAATCCCAAAAATATATGAGAAACAATCATAAGCAAAAATTAATTAAATGCAAATCTCAAAAATAAAATTAAAAAATAATTTTAATAATAAATTAAATGAAAAAATACATAAATAGGTTCATACGTTTATAAAATAGTAATAAACATAGAGAAATTAAAAACAGCCCAAAACTGATAAAAAAAATTACATTAATTTAGAAACGAAGCACGTGATTGCCAATTTAGCGCACACATCACATGAGAAATTGGCGTTGCCAATTTGGCGATTTATTTGAACGCTGGTGATTGTTGCGATTGTACATAAGTACCAAAAATAATTACAATCTTACGACCCCTTGCTTCCTCAACAGGTATTCGAGCCATTTTCATATGTAATTACTACCAACACTGCTTTTGTTTGTGTGTGTCCAGTATGATGACCTAAGTTCTATTTTCTGCAAGGCAATTTTGTGTACTGAAGCCAACTGACTACACTTATAAAGATTAAAATAAAAACATACGAAATTGCAAAAAACATCTGAGTAAGCCCTGTATCAAAATTCCTTTGGGAGAGAAGACATTTTTCAGATATGAGCACCGTGTTAGTGAGACTGTAGTAAAAGGGATTGGGGCTACTGTAACTTGGGAGCCTTGTATCATTGGTATGGCTGATACAGAGGTAGATATATGTCCCTGACAAAAGCAAACGGAACCTATTGGCGGCATTATATGAAATGAAGCACGTGATTGCCAATTCAACTCATACAACACATGGGAGATCAGGGTTGCCAACTTGGAGAGTTATTTTGAACGTTGGTGATTGTTGCAATAATAAGTAAGTACCAAGCAAACCGTAATAACTTCGAGTATTCTGTTAACAAATTACTAATGGAAAGAAGTTACTAAGATAGTTATAACATAAATTTAAATTTCAAAAAGTCATCGAAAGCAAAAGTATGATTTAATATTTTTATGACTGAAATTATATATCAGGAAACCTAACCTGTATTTTTTTAATAATAATAACATTAAATGAAATTTAAAACATTGTTTAAAATAGAGAAAAAAATCTTACTTATTTAAAACCCCATCAATTAATAAGAAAGTACCAAGCAAACCGTAATATGTATTCTGTTAAAAAATAATATATATCAGAAAACCTAACCTATATTTCAATAATAACATCAAATGAAATTTAAAACATTGTTTATCGCCCGTTAGCTATCGGAATGTTGCAAAAACTACAAAACAAAATTTGAGTTGTTGAAAGAATAATTTTAAAGAAAATGATTTATTCGAAAATTAATCCCAATTATGTAGCTAAGAACAAAAAAAAAATAGATAAATATCACAACCAATAAACATAAGTATAGTAAAAATATGTAATAAGCCAGGAAAAAACTATGTGTAAAGCTTAAATTTTTGCATTTCAAAGCAAACCGTGACATCGTATGACGTCATAACACCAAAAATTACTTAAAAATTAAATTTAAAAAAATTAGAGAGCGTTTCGAAATAAAAAAAGTACATAAGAACCTGACCGGAGTCAAATGCAACGTTGTGTCAAAATTTCAGATAAATCCATGCAGAACTTTTTGAGTTATTGAAGCGTACACAAACCAACATCACATTTTTATATATTATAGATATATAAATATATATTATATATATATACATAACAGAGAAATTCACAAAGGTATTTTAATTATCCTTAAACTACTCAGTGCATATCTACCAGATTGTGCATTTCCTTATGTAGATTCAATTCCAAAGTTCCCAGAATGTCATGTACAGAATTTCGCGCTCGCGCGGGAAGTGTTATAAATTAGAAGTCTGAAAAGGTTTATTACTACTTCTAGTAGAGATTCTTACAATATATTTTACAAAATTGTTACTAACAATTTGTAAATTAAAAAAATCCATTATTAAAAATATTAAGATCTACTGAATTATTCAAGATAAAAAATTTAATGTATGCATAGTTGCAATTATGATATATTTAACTCGAACGCTATTAATGATGCAAGAGATGCTCTCTTATAAATTTATAAAAAAATAATGTTTCAAAGCTTCAATGCTATACATTCAAATGGCATGTTTTAGTTAACTATATATAGTTCATCTTTATTTAAGTAAGAAATTATTTTATTACTGTCTAAGCAAAAAAGTTATTGAACCTTAATGCCTGCTATACCTGCATAATTGTAAAATCATTTAAAAAAATGGAACATTCATAATTACTTCTGTAATTCTCATTAAAGCTGAACAAATATGTATCATTATTAATGGCTTAAAAAGAGCTGATTTCTAGCTATACTAAATCAGTCTTAATTAATTTAATGAACTTAAGTAACATATAATACTTATCTTTTTCTTATTACCAATGTTATATGTTTGCATATCTAGTTGTTGTCCTAAAACTGGTATAAATATTAAATTTTATAAAACTGCAATTAAAGCTTTATGAGTATAGGAGCTGAAAAATACGGGAATATACCTTACTGTTATAATTGTTTCTCAATCATTTCACAATAAGAAATTTTATACACATAAAATGTTCTCTTTCAGTTTTTAAACTAAACGATAACCTACTATTCAAAAATAATAAAAAAAGGGGGGGAAATGTAGTATTTTTATGAAAACTACTAATTGATAAGTACAGATAGGTAAAGAGTGGATTCTCACATACATACATGTACATAAGGATTATCATGCCTTTAATTTTTAAAACTTAATTTTCCATTCGATTCTTTCAGGATTCTAGCTAATATTCAAGGTCACATTTCCCAATAAAAAATAATGGATTTATCAGGAGCTGAGTACTTATTTGATTTGTTTAATTATCAATTCACTTGCAGTGTATTATGAGAAGAAATGGATATATTATGAATCACTTACGTTGTGTAACCTAGCACTTATTTTCAATGTGTTGGAGATTACCTCTAGATTCCATTATCAAATTTGAAACAATGGACGATAAATAGAGAATTATTTATCTAATATTGGGGGAAATGTAATTCGTAATTGAAAGTTTAGTTTTAGAAATTAAATTGTAGTGTTAAATAAGTTAATTATTTTACCTGTTCTGATTTTCATTTAATTATGTGTGTATCAATAAAAACTATATATCAAATTTTACCACTTTCGGGTTTTCTTTTCTCTTTTTTAAAGAATTAAGGTTCTTTAGCGAAACAGGACAGGTGATTCATAAATATAATCGGAAATTGAACTTTGAATTACATTAAATAAATAACATTGTCAGTATTTTTATATAAATTAGCCCCAGAGCATTTCAACAAAATATTTTTTTTAAATCAAAATAATTTATCAATGAGGGAAAGTCTAAAATCAATATATTTTTATGAATAAATATTATTGAAATTGTTTTAAATAAAGAAACAATTAATTTCTCTTTTTCCTAAATCTTATAGCTATCGTAAAATAAAGACAAACAGAAATTCCAAAATGAATTGTAATAGATATAATTAAAAAATTTCTAGTGTAACACAAAACTTATATTTCATACACAAACTCGTGTTTTGTTATATTCTCAAATCTATTACATTTGAGAAATTTAATAAATTATTTGAAATTTAAAAATAAAATTCACTTTTATATTGAATGCAAATAAGCTGAAATTTTAACCAAAAAAAAGCGTAATGTGTTTTTTTGATTTATATCTTGATAATACTTTATAAAAACCCATATATACTCATAAAATAGAATTTAAAAAGTGGTTTTACAATGAGGATAGTAAAATATTTTATAAGAAAATATAAAAATAATATTCACTTCCATTCATGTTGTTCAACAAAGCGCAAATTTCCATGTTGTTGAGCACAAAGTATCAATATTATTTCAGGATCCATTTATAGCTATCTTATGTATATACAAATAATACACTGAATAAATAGAATGAATTGAAGTAGGGCTCATTGTAAGTATTCCAATTTATGAAAGTATTTTTGATTTATGGGGTAGATCACGCGCGATAAGGATATACGTATCATTTCCTGTGTAAAATAGATATTCACAGGATCTAAAAATTAGTATCGTATACGTGGAAATTTGTTTCTATGAAAATATTTACAAACAAAGCAATCCAATTTTTTTGTTACCATTATTATTCCACTTAGCGATACTGAAAATTTATTAAGGGACAAAATTAAAGCTAATATATTCTTAATGTATTATAATTCATAAGACGAAGATTGTGTCATTAAACTGTAGATCAAGATAACACAAAATAACCTTTAAGAAGAAAATATATTGCTATAAATATGTGAAAGTGCACAGCCTCGCACTTCAGTCTTTAAGCTATGTGCTTGGTATTTCAATTGATAAACTGTAATATTTTATTTGCATTTTATTTTTATATTTTATGTTTTACATTTATAAATACTTTTAATAATTTTAAAACATGCATTCTTGTAAAAGATACTTCACTTTCTTAATTTTTTTAAATTCAGTGCTTGAATATATATATATTTATTATTTATATATATATTATAACCACTGATACTACTTAATTTCTCACCCAAAAAGAAACATGATGTTATTTAATTTCGAAGGACATCGAAATTGAAAAAATTTACCTTTCCATATGTATAACGTACTGTCTAAATTTTTCAAATAATTTGTTGAGTGAAATTGTACAATTGTCAGGAAAATAATATTGATGTGTAACATCTTTACTCTCGGTTGCTGGATATTTGTTTGATTTCGTGAAAAGGGACGGAAATGCGTAACAGGAAGTCGGAGGAACCGTGCGCTGTTTCATTTGACCAATTCAGTGCCTTGGGGGTGTCTCTTCGCTAGCCTCGTCACGGGGTCCAACTTTAGTAGCAATTAGGGTCCCGTAGACAGAAATCCCAAATCTAAAGCAACGAAAGAGCCCTTTTTTGGGAGGGGAGGAATGGGTGTTTCTAAAGGAAAGGCCAAGTACTCATGTAGTACTGGTCTTAATGATCGAAGGTAAATGGTTAATTCATAAAAGATAAATTATATGCCTTTTTTTCTTAATTTTCTATATTTTCTCGACTTTGAAATAAACATTTTTTTTCATGCTATTATTTTTCCAAATTTGCGTTCACTTTATTCCATTTTCTGATGATTATGTTCTGACAGCTGTCATGATGAAAGAAAATGGCATCACAGAATCATTCAAGCCTCTTCTGCAACAGTTGAGAGAGATTTTCTGTTTGTTTCCAAGAGCAATCATCCCAGCTCGAGACCGGACCCCGCCCCCTTTCCCATTCTATTTTTGCTCTTTGAGGGTCCAGTTTACAACCTGCTTTAAGACTATTTATATGACAACTGACCCCTCTTTTACTGCCCAACCCATGGTTCACGTACATAAAAACTGGCGGACATTCTAGTTATACAAAGAAACTGCTTTTTTTACGCTGTTTCGTTTCTGTCTGAGGAACATCAGTTTTTCATTTGTTATATATATATAGATCTACAATGATAATTAAATATCTTCAACGAGTACGAAATAAGGAATATTCCTAATTTTGTACAGTAATTAATTTTATAAAAATATCAGTTTTAGTTAAGACAGAAACCTTTATATATATATATATATATATATATATATTTTTGGGTAAGTTACCTCTTCCTTATAATGGATTTAGATTTCCTATCCATTATTTCCAATTGGTATGTGCTCGGTATTATTAACAAAAAAAGGGGGAAGGTTGGCTGGCCAAAAAACATGTTCAACCCCACTTTTATACAGAAGGATTTTTTGAAAAAATTTTATGTATACTAGCTGTCCTAAGTCAGCAATGTTGATAATACTGAAGCATCCATTCTTTTGTATTTTGCTCTGTTGTTTCAATCTTTCATATCTCCTTCTAAATTCTGTTGTATTGTTATCTGGCAATTGATATTCTTTTGTGTATTGATCATGTGGTTCATCTCTCTCTTGTAGAGAAATTTTGATTATATATATATATATATATATTATATATATATATATATATATATATATATATATTCATTCAAAACAGTTTTCTGTGATATTTCTCAATATTAAATTGCATCAAAATCCTTTTTTAAACAGTTTATTGACAAGATAAATTTATAAGAATAATGGAATGAATAGTGTAATGTGATTTAAATTATTCTCTTTCCTGAAATATTTCAGAACAGTTCTTTATTTCCAATTATGTTCAATAGTTTTATTTAAAAACGTTTTAAGACATGTAACAAAAAAAAATCTTAGATAAATTTAATAATGTACAGTGGCGTAATAACCAGTGGGCTGGGTGGTGCCGTGCACCGGGGTCCTCGAGCCTTGACCACCAAGCAAGTCGAACTTGCGATAAATTCTCCCATAATTGAGATATAAATATAAAAGATTGTTTCATAGCTCTGGGTATGGTTAGTCAATATATTGGGGACATATGTGCGGCAGAATGCTTATTTGAAAATGGACAAACAGTCATTTTGGTTGTCGCATACATTTCTCCGAATCAAACAGTTAAAAAAATTAAAGATTCCCTGCATTTTGCACATCTACCGTATACCGAAGGTGGTTCTGCTCTTTAAAAAAAAAAAAAAAAAAAACTATCACTTGCTTCCCATGATTTCGAGTGATGATTTTAACGTTAACTTCAGTTTGCCAGAAGCTGAGCCACTCATAACTTTTCTGAAAGATGAACTCAAGCTCGAAATGAACACACATCGAAATGTTTCGACAACTAACAGTGGTACTGTTATTGACGCCGTTTTTCAACGATTTTTAAATACTTTGAAATCACAAGTATATGTGCCATACTTTAGTTTTCATAAATTTATTATCTCCACACTTCCCCAAATTGAACAAGAATAAATATTTTTGTTAAAAAACTGCATTACTCCTTGTGTTAAATAAATAAAATTTTCATTAAAGATATAATTATTTGATATAAAATTATTTCCAGTCATACCCGATTCATTTTTTTCGGGATTAAAGTCACTATTGCGTATTTTCCCTGATAACAAGTCAGATGTTACACATCATATGCGACTACTGTAAGACTCGTTTCTTTTTTCTTTTTTTAAAAATAAAAACTGTAATATATGGGATGTGTAATGTTGAATGTTTTATTTATAATTAAGTAAGTGTAATCAAGATACTGAAAATATACTTTCATACATAACATTATACTGTATAAAAGGGTTTCTAAGGCCTTCATTAATACTTTAGTCTTCGATAGAACAAAACTGTATCACGCATAACCATCATACCATAATTTGAACTGAACTAATAGAACGTTAGAGGTCTATACTGTCTGAGCTACGAAATGATGGAAAACAAGACATATAAAGAAAGCGAATGAACGAGTCCCAGTGATATTTTTAAAAAAATATTTTAAGCAAAAGAATCAAATTAATAACTACTCAAAGTGGGCATCAGCAATAATGAATGGTTCACATATTTGATGAAGAGTACGCCGTACATAGGTGAATATACCAAGCATCTTCTCATACTATACCAGAAGTTGAAGGTATCTGGGAAACAAGCTCTTCATCGAAGTCAGTGAGATTTCCGTCATGTATGAGGTCCTACGCATATACCAGATAAAATTTCTATAGACTACAGAATTTGTTGCTATAATCACACACACATATAAAAATATATTTGTATTATCTATCTCACTATCTCGCAAATACAAAATAAAAATATTTGCAAGAAACTTGTTTATTATCATTTCTATAAAAATTTTCCATCTTTCAATCAATCATTTTGCATTTAATTTCATAGGAAAATCAAATTTGTATTAAAAAACCTAATTAGTTTCCGTATTTTGAATTACACGTGGTGTAAATACGTTCGAATAAATTCAGTATTTTTTCCTATCATAAACGCGGCTTATTTTTTTTCTAAGTGAACATAAAATTGGTTACATCCAAACCGTTCTTGTATTTGCAATTTTTTTTTTTTTGGCTTAAAGGATATACGACATCAACTGTTTTAGTACTTGAATCACATTGCGAGATATACTTCTAATTATTTAAGCGCATATTACCCTATGCGTTTTCTAAGACAATGCGCAGATTAATGTGGGTCAGAAACTTTAAAAGGTTACAGATTCACCGACTGCACGAAATTTCTTCGATGATTTATGGCTCCTCAGTTTCGTACTAAGGTTTAAAAAAAGATCATTTTCGAAACATCGGAATGTTAAGCGAAGGATGGATGACTTTTGTTGAAAAGTTCAGATAAAAGAAATCCTGTTTATCCATGACATTTATTTTAGGTATTTTAAAGTGCTTTTAAGAAGTATATGTAGACGTTTGACTTTAAAATATTTCTTCGAAAAACACTATGTTCTCACAGCTTCATGTTATAAAATGTTATACTTATTTCAGTTATAAAGATTTATTTTTTATTTAGTATATATGTTACCGGCAAAGTATGAAATCCGGCATTCTATAGAATGCCTAGGCATTCTATACAATGCCTAAATCTAGCTGGCAATGTATGAAATGATTTCTATTTCACACATTGCCTAGGCATTCTATAGAATGCCTAATGAGAAACTGGCAAAGTATGAAATACATCTCAGATTCATTTCGAAAATTGTCAATTGGCAAGATATAAAACTTTTAACGAGTGTCTCAGGCTCAGAATCTGTTAGTTGTACATTGCTGTTTGTTTGGAAATGTCAAAATACTCAATTTTACTTAAACTTGTTCAACAAAAAATTGGTTTTTTCCTGTGCTACCTGAAAATAGAGAAGCAAGCTATAGTGTTGGAGAATGAGACATGGTCTAAAGCAGGGGTCGGCAACCTATGTCACACGTGCCACATGTGGCACACGGAAAAATTCTCAGTGGCACTTTGCAAAACTCAACAAATTTGTAAATTTTTGAATTGTTTCAAAAATGCTCTACTGTGTGGTTCGCTGAATCATATTGGTAGATTGGTTTGACACGCAACAGCTAAAAGGTTGCCGACCCATGGTCCATAGACATGAAACAACTATTCAACGGTTAGTTGCCTAAAATTCGAGTTGATGATCCAAAAAAAAAAGTTTTTTTCTTAACTGAAATTACTTACTAGAAGTTAATAACTGATATAAAAAATGCTAAAATGACTACTAAGAAGAAACCCAAGAACTATTGTTTGCTGAATAGCTATGATGTGATGTTGGCGGAATATAAAAGTAAACTCATTTAAACTGTTAAACAAAGCGTCAGCACCATAAAACAGTGGTCCCCAACCCTTTTTCCGTGGATCAAAAGGTATCAGGTCACTCAAGGAGCATTAAATTATTTCCATTATATTTACTGGGGTGTATTTTTTTCGTTTTTGTGCGACTTTCCATGGAAATCGCTTTGTATTTTATGTGAAATCATTTTATAATTATTTTTTGGTGCAACTGAATTTTACTCTGAAGGCATGTTTAAATACAATTAAATTATAAAATCAAAACAATTTAAAATATAAATAATCAACGTCCCACCCTCAGCGGGCTGCCGTAAAATTATCAAACGTTGACTGGTCCGGAAGAGAAAACTGTTGGGAAGAACTGCTATACAGTATTACGTCATGGATTCTTTTTTTTTTCATAATGGGGCTGCAGATTCATATTTTTACCATTTTCAGACCTAGTACATTCTCCAGGGGCTGGTATTCCTTTTTAGTGCGGCATCATGTAAGCGATACCAATTGCCTCCGGTAATTTTGACACCCAGTTTGACGATGTGAGCATGTTCTAGGAATTTAATTTGCCAAGAGCAAAATTAATTTCATGATTCTGGGGATGTGATAGAATTCTGAAAGAACTTTCAACCAAATACAAAAATGTTACTCGTTATGATATTGAACTGTACATCCACCTACGTGAAATTTGCCAGAAAAAACAGAAAATTATTTTTTAAAAAAGGTATTGTAATACAAAACATTGATTTTTTCCCCGAATGCCAATATATTGGCACTTGTAATGAGTGAGAAATAGGATGGTTTATATCAACTTGGAACTTCTGAAGGAATTTTAATACCAAGTATATGCGGAATCACAATTTAACAATAATTTTTTTAATGGCAGTCTCATTATTTTGTCAGAATAACCATTTGTACTTTTAGGAATATAAGTCATTGATATATAATATCCTTATCATGACCTTTTTCATACTTTGCCTAAATAGCTTTAGGCATTCTATAGAATGCCTAGGCAAAGTATGCAATCAATCTCATATTTCATACTTTGCCTAAAAACGTCCGGCATTGTATAGAATGCCTAGGCATTCTATAGAATGCCCGCATTTCATACTTTGCCGGTAACATATAGATAGAATGCATGGTAGTTAAGTTTGAGGGTATTATACATTTTTTAATGATAAAATGCAGACGTGTGTAATTTATGTATAAAATTTTTATGTACTGTATGAGAAAATGAATAATATGCATTTCCATTAAAATAGATTTTTACCAACATTTGAAAGTCCAAGATAATCATGATCTAACCCTGTGTTTTTCAACCTGAGGTCTATGCACCACAATGGAGCAATTTGATTCTTAAGGCTGATAGTTTGAAAATGCTCTAATTTAGTATATAAATTATCTATAAATAATTCAGCCAATTATAACCAAAATTTTGAACAAATTGCTTGAAATTTTGATTGCCACAAAAATTGTGAAGTAATTGATAGAGCTATAAAAGTTATTTCCAATCATCTAAAATTGTTGTTGTCTGACTTAAAAGAAATGTTTTCTGATTTACAAATTGTTATTCCTTGGATGACAAAGCCGATAATAGTAGATCTTTCAGATATTTTAGATTGACAGTATCAAGATGAACTTCCAGGAATGTGTAAAACAATGCGTCAATTAAAACCTTATTTAATATGAAAGGACTGATGGCATAGCTTTGTGAAGAAACCGAAATCAAATATCCAAATGCAACCAAAAATGCAAGATAACTATTGTGTTACTGTTTACTTCTTCATATTTAACTGAATTTGGATTTAGTACAAAACGCAAAGCCTTGAGACTAAATTTAACAAAATTGGAACCAGACATTAAATCTTTTTGCATCAAACGAAAGGATATCACTAATTTTTATTTTTATTTTATTCCAGTTTTCCATTGTAAGTTTAGAAAATTTAATTACTTTTGATCCTGGATCCCTCCCCCTTGAAAATTTATTGTGTACGCCAATGATATATATTTGTAAAGGGGTGGGACGTAAGAATTTTTAAAAGGCTTTCGAGAGTATAACAAACAAAAGATTGAGATGTCCTGATCTAAACTCTTATTTTTGATGATATAATAAGCTTCTGACAAATAGCTTCTCAATCTTTTTTAACTCTTTGACTGACGGTCATTTAAGAATGTGTTGATATATATTATCCTTGCAAGAAAGTAGAATATTCCTAGAAAGTTACAGTTTATGCAACAAATATGATTGAAAAAGGATACTAAAAGGTTATGCATTAAATGTTATTATACAGGTTGTTATGAGCTAGTAATCTTTTTCTTCCAGAATATGCTTAATAACACGTCAGCCATGTGATATGAATTAAATATCAAAATATTTGTCAAACGTCATTTATAATGCCATGTGAGTAAAAATGAATTAAATATACCTTTCCGTTTTGCCAGCTCAAATATCTCCAAGTTGGCGTTGCTAGCGACAATGCAATATAAACATAAATAAATATTAATTCTCATTGGTTTTTCAAATATTTGTGATGTTTTCTGAAAAAGATGTTGCTTTTAAGAAAAGACCACGCCTTGTTTTGAAAATGTTGTAAAAGGTTACCAGTAAGAATATTCCGCTTAGCGTCAATTGCATGACAAATGTTTCATGGTGACTTCATCGCTTGCATCGGCGAGACAGGAATGTGCCAAATTAAAATAAGAATATGAGCACTATGCTGTATTTTTGAAAAATCTTACAAATAAAAATATTTATTATACAAGTTAGTTAATTAAAAGTACTTGAAATAATGTTAATACAAACTTTGTACCTTCAGCGAAATAATTATAGATACAAAAAAAGCAATGCCATTTCTCAAATGTCAGATATTTTTAGAATTTAAAATTCAGAAGAGATATCTTTGTAGTATGAAAGTATTACATACTGTGTCTTAGAGATTCAAACGTTAAGTTTGAGCATTTATTTGCTTTATTTTTCCTAACTCGATACCGCGAAGGAGGAATAGAACACATTATTTCAAAATAATATAAAACCATTGAATGAAATAAATTACAGTTAGCAAACAACACAGAAACAAGGGATCGTTTCTTCTCTTTAACAGTTATTTTGTGATTTATTCTTCCAAAAATTGACCCGGAAAGGAAAAGTACAAACTTATCGTGAGCAAACTAAACTCAATCTGTTTATCAACCAAACTATTTATATTTGTTAAATATCTCTCAGAATCAATCAAAGTTACCATGCGATTAGAATTTGCATCAAAAATCCTGCATTGCTCAACGTCCAGAAAAGTCTTTGAAACTTCGAATGTTTATTTTAATAGTGGCAAACCAGAATTCGATTCAACATGGTCAAAGTCTGTAATGAAGTGTAATATCTACACTGATAGCATTCCAAATTCTTGCTGAAAAGGATATTATTATCTGTCCAAGGGTTATGCAAAAATTTCTTCAAATGATTAAATATCAATTCGTAATAAAATCACTTAGAACTTCACTCACATAGTTTCATACTTTCTGCCGTTCATGTTCCATATATGAAAGTATCATAATATGATTTTTAAACCTAAGTGAGTTGTATGCTCTTCTCTATTCTTATGCGAAGCAAATTAAGATTATATAACTCCCATACACTTAGACATCGTAGACTTTGTTTCAGAGAGCTGGATATTTATTATTAATAATATAATTATTATTATTTCTAATGATGTGTTCAACAATTCATAAAGGGCTTATTGGTTATCCGTGGTGACATTTTTTTACAAAATTAAGTAGTGGAGATAGCATGTATATCGACACTCAGGAAAATCACTGTATTCCCTGTATATCTATCAGTCTACTGACCTTCGTATCTTTCCCCTTAAACATGTTGAAAGTTAAAGAATCGACTAAGAAAAATATATTTATGCTATTTTTCATGTTTCTTCCACATGTACTACTGAAATGAAAGTTTTAAAGAAAAAGTTCTTACTCCCCATATAATGTCATATATTCTTGATATAATTTCGGGCAGTTATCGACACAATTTTCGAACATGATCCTAATCGGAGCTAATTTGTTAATCTTCAGTCTTTGATCTTGAGTTGGGAGATCATTCAGTTGTACTAAAGATGAAATGGAAATGCTTATAGTTCATAGTTTTACAAAACAATATCTTATCTTGTGTCATTCATATACCAGAATTCCTCACATTTACTTGGTAAGATTTGTGCAATTACTAAACATACAAAAGTTAATATCTCTCTCACGGAAGTATTCTTTAAGTAAGGGTTTTGCATTTTATCTTTTAATGTTTCTAGATTTTTTTTGTACATAAGAACTGGAGATTTACAAAGCCATTTCAATTAGTAAATTTGCAAATATTAGGGCTCCTGTATAGATTGGTGAGATCATATACTGGGTGAATTCTGTATTTCCAAGAAATTTTTATATCATTATGGGATGATTTAATCTCTGAATTCAAAAGTATTTTTCTCTTACATGTTTACTAGGTATTTTACGATAAAAATTCAGTTTGATTACAGGTATTATCTTATGATGAATCGTAATCCTCCCTTTACTGCTGGTCACTGAATATTTCGTTCAGCAAAATGTCTTATTAAAACTTTTGAAGTATTCTCATTTCTTCATCATACGACAAGAGAGGGACAATCTGACTAGAATAATATGAAAGCACCATGATTTCACAAGGAATAATACTAACACGAGAAACCGCACTGTGTGTGTCTACATACCCCAAATAGCTTTGCAACACTGAAAAATGTTCGGAATCCTCCGATTTAACTCGAAAATCCTAGAATTTAAACTTCGAGACAGATACTGATGAGTTTAAACATTTCAGTAAATAGGAAGGGGCAGGCAAAGCGTTGGGTTTCGAAGAACTTTACTCATACGCGTTTTTCCATGTGTAACAAGAGTACTCAAAATTAAAATATTTTTCCAATAGAAAAATGCTCCATTATTGTTATATTCTGACTTTGGTATTATGTGCAAAAACGTAATATTTTTATAGAACTTATTTTTATCCCAATTAATTCTTTTGCTCTGGTTTATTAAATGTATTTCATATTTCGTTTAGTATGTCGTAACTATTAATAAATGTTCACTTAACAGTTCAAAGTGAAAAAATTTCCTAATTTTTTCCATATTTTGTAGAATTGGTTGGAGCAACTTTGTTTTATATAAGCATCAATTGCATTAAAATTGATGACAACATAATTTGAGCATCACATAGACTACGCAGTAATATCAGTTACATAACAAAGATAGTTTATATAGCTAGAACATTTAATTAAAAAACGGAGATCGACTAGAATGTATCTAAATCAGAGGATGTTCACTCTAGGATTTGAAATCCCGTGCTATATTTTCAATCATGGTATTAGGACTGAAAAATTTATGAAAAATACTTATATATTAGCATGGTTGAAATTACATAATAAAACTAAAAGCATAATTAAAAAATTGGTTTAATATTATTATGTATTGAAACAAATCAAAACAAAACTTAATTCATTATGAAAAATAGTACTTAATGAATTCATTAAAAATACTACAATTTAAATTCATTAAGAATTTGCCCATTTGAAAAAAAATTATATGTGTTTGAGATTTTCAAAAATCTTAATGTAAATTTAAAACAGAATAAAAAGCCCCTATTTTATTTTTATTGAGACGCTGTATTTTTTTATTTTAATATATTTAGAATTAATAACTGCATGAGGTAAGACATTCTATGGAAGCAGATTTTTCAAAATTAAAATAATGAAGTCTGAACTGAACGTTTTCCCCGACATACTTACTTATACCTTTAAACAGCAAGTACAAATAATAGAATAGATTTACATAAATTTTAATCAAAAAAAAATTTTTTACTTATACAACTCCCTTAGAAAAAATACTTTCCTTTTTTAAAAAAAAAATATTAATATATAACACTATAAATTAATCATCATAACACTAATATTAATTCTAATAAAAATACTTAAAAAACAGACTTCAAAATTAAAAATAATAATAATATATACATTGTACATTTCACAGTCCAATAAATTCTGTCTTAAGGCTTCCTCAAAAAATGTATTTTTGAAATATTTTTAACAACATTTAAATATTAATACATGATATCTAATTTTAAAATATGTTTATAATGATAACGAAAAATAATATTACTAAATTTATCTCTCTATAGATTAAAAAAGAAGAAAACATTGAATAACTCACCTATAAATGAGTTAATTCCTTAAACTTTAATTAATCAGAAAGACTTTTGAAAAAATACCATTTCGATGATCCAAACAGCAGTAACAGCTTAAACAGCTTATGATATATACTTGTAATAACAAAATAATATTACTCTCAAGTTATCTCTTGATATATATAAAAAAAGAGAGAGAGAAATCTAAAAAAATCTTTTATATTGACTTAAATTGATAATTCAGAAAAATGATTCATGATTGATAATTCAGAAAAAAAAAATGATTATAAACATCAGCAAATGAGTCACCATTTTTTTATCACTGGGGGGTCAGAAATGAATGGTTGCGCAATGTCTCGTTTAGGAAGTAGAAGCTCTCTATATAAATTTTGATGAGACAAAAAATTTCAAAGCATAATTTAAACAAAAAATTAAATCCCGGAATTAGTTATTTTAATCCCGAAATTTCGGGATTTGAAGAAACACCGGGATCCCCGGGGCTGAAAAATGTAACTTAAAAAGAACTTCCCTAAATGAGAGGTAAATGCATAAGATTCATATTCAAAAAAAATTGTAACATCATTAATTGTGCTTTTTCCAAAATTTATCTTACAGGAGGTACTACAGTATTTGTATATTAATGCATATCTTAAAAAATACATCATAATTCAAATTTAAAAACATAATTACCTTATTACATGTTGTTATTTCATACGAGCTAAATGTAAGAGATTGATTTTTATCAATTTCATCAGCCCAATTTCTTCGAAAACGTGTCTGTTGATGGTAGAGAACACAATAATTTATTTGAACCTCTAGTAGCTTCACTCAAGCGTAAAATAAAACTTCTCCTGCAGCTAGATATTTTTCAAAATTTCTAATTGCCTTTGTCCTATTTATATTACCTGACACCGGATATCCTGTGGGTCCGTTCAGACTCCACTCGCGATGGAGAGAACACTACAGAAGGAAATAAGCGAATATATATCAAATTTGACGGTTTAACAAACTCACCCTCCTCATACCCTTCAAGGTTCAACACATAAGAAAACTAACATTAAGCGTATACAGTACACACACACAAAATAAGTAAATAAGATCCATTAAATGCAATACCAGATTCACAATACTTTGAAAAAAAATTTCGAAATATAATTCAGGCAAAAATTAAATCCAGGTATTAGTTATTTTAATCTCGGGATTTTGGAATTGAAAAACCACCGGGATTTCGGGACTCCAGAGCTGCACACCCTAGCCCACTCCTCGCTATATACGAAGAAGACAAACAGCATATATGCCTGTAAAACAACACACATATCCCGGCACACATACATGCCGTGTGAGTATATTGCCTGCAAAACGAATATATCTTAATTTTTCATGGTTAAATTACTTACTATTAAACAACATATTACTCTGATAATAAATAATTTTTAAAATAGCACACGTAAACTTGATATGTTATATTAATGAAATAGGTCATTTCTGTGTGGCCAATATAAAGAATCATGAAACAAATTAAATATATAGTATTTCAATAAATACACTTAGAAATAGGAAAGTTAGAAACACGGAGGAACTATTAAGAAAATAGTGATTTCTATGCGATGTTTTACAATAAAACCGATATCTAAGTGTTAGGATTTAGATATCAGTAACAAAAAAAATTATAGTCAATAAACATGAAATACCAAATGAAGTGGACTGGAAATAGCTATATGATACACAAGGTATTTGTTTTAATAAAATAATTAATATGAACAAGCAATTATATTTTTAAGTTTAGTTACAGGACTACTTAAGCAATTCAATTGCAAACTACTTATATAAAAAATTGAGTACATTTATTTATTTGTATTCCCTACACATTCACACCTTTTATCTACTAGCTTCAAAATTATGCATGGAGCTTCGCTGACGTTTCAAAATAGCCGTATGCAAAAATATTCATATTTATGTTTGGTGATTTTTTTTCTCAACCCCCGTTTTTCAAAGAGATTCTTGTGTTCATATGTGAAGTTGCCAAATGCAGTATTATGCATCCAACATTGTAAAACTGTTCCCACTCATGCTTAGAAAATTGCAACTGAATTTGGTGGCGTTTAATTTTCATGGGTATCAATATTAAATGTAATAATAAAGGAGAAAGTTTATTCGTTTGAAAGAGGCAGCACATAAGCAGACACATGAATTTTAGCCCGTCAAAATAATGAATCATAATGGTACGCACCTTGAACAGATTGTTGCAAAATTTGCCATAGATTTAATGTTAAAATAATCAGTCTTTAATCAATCTTCCATAGCTTCAGCTGTATGGCCATATGACAATGACAACAGTATACCTATTTCTGAGTGTTAAGCCTTATATTTCAAACAAACTTTTGGGGATTTTTAAATACTTTTATTATGATTATATTGGTTTATTGCAGCATGTCTCCGTTATTTTGTCAGTTGAGTGGACATTATAACTGTTATTCAAACAAACACCTTTAAAAAATATTTGTCTAACGAAATTTTAGTTTCAATGATTTGACAACAGGATTTTCATTAGAATTTCCATTTACGATGTGATGTTTTGCTGAAGCAGAGTAATCCTGAAAAACATTTATTTGATTTATATGTTTAAAAACTTTTTAAGCTAAAAGTTACTTTGGGATTACATTAATTTAATATCGGTATTCCGCTGCTTTATCGAACTCATAACTTTGAAGTTTACTTAAAATATAATTTTAAAACTAAACCTAATTATTTTTATTTTTCCAACTCGGAAAAAAATTATTTTCAATACACATGAGCAAGAACGGATATACAAGCGCTAGTTAAGTATATTGTACTAAATCGATCTAATTTCTCTCGATCTATTTTCGTGTACGAATTAAAAATGTCCTGTATGACGGTAGGTATCTAGTTTCCTCAATGTGCACATGAAAACTAGAACTAAAGAATTTCACAGCGTATTTGTGAGAATTCACATAACTTTAATTTAGTGCTTGTGATTTACTCATTTTACAATAACAATAATTTAAAAGATATAAATTGAGACATTGTCTATTTCTAATTCAGTATTACCTATTGTTTATGTACTATTTAAAGCTCTTTTAAGTGCACATGTTCTTAATCATACTCGAAAAATTCCGTAATTTGGGTCATGGCAGATTTTATTTTTAGAATTCCTTTTCAGTTAGATATTACTTTAATTTATATCAGATTCTCAATAGGAAGAAATACAATGTACGTTAATTTTAATAACATACATAAACTGTTTTATTAAAAATAACTCAATCAGTTTAACAGTTTCAGTGTAAAGTTCTGAAGTGATATGTCTACATTTTATTGGATAATTAAAATGAGAAATTATAAATGAAAAGGTACATTTGCTTCAAAAATTTATGGATTTAAATTACGTTTCAAGAAATCCCTGTTAAAATAATATTGGTTTGATTTTGTACCCAGCTTTAATAATAAATTTACTAGTATAAAATGACTGGAGAAGTTTTTTGCCCCCCCCCCTTTATTTGTTGTATTTTTAACTTAAAAAAATATTCACCATTTCGAAAGAAAGACGTCAGCACAATGAATGACACGTGACTGAGTGTGCTTCACGGATATGCATATGGAGACCCCCCAGAGATAATATGGACACGGACAGGACGAGAGACAGAACATAGGGAAATAAATAAAGAGAAAAAGAGTAACGGAGACAAAAAAGTAATGATGAATACCTAAAAAACAAACATGCTCCACTGGTCAACGACGCGCATTTAATTGTTATTTGCGTAATATCTTTTCCATTGGTATTGTTAGAATAAACAGTTTTGTTTATCAGCTCTTAGTCATTACTAGCTAACAAACCAACACAAACACAATATCTATAATAATTATATTTAATCTCTGTCATATTAATTATTTTGATTAAAAAAATATCTCTCTTTTTTTTTTTTAAATTTCATAATTATTGTTCAAAATACTTGATATAATTCTTCAGAATTAGTTAACAGAATGAAAACATATTTTATTGTGATTAAGTATTGTTTTTAGGTACATTTTTTTTTATTAAGGGTGTATAATAATATAAAATTTTTTCATTCACTTTTTTGTTTTAAATTTTATAAATAAATAAATAAAATCAATTTATTTAGACTAGATTTTTTTTGTAAAAAGCGGAAATTAATTATTTGTGGAATCGACATGTGTATTTTATACTTTGAATTTTAAGCAGTTAGATATATGTTTTGATTACTTTGATTTGCATTAAGTGAATAAGAATATATCATATAAGTGTAAGCTATATGGCAATGAAATTATGTTATTAATAAAGTCCTATTTCATATTATACGAAATGAAGGAATTCTGGCTCGCTTTAAGAAGTTGGGCACTTTAACAGTGGAATTAGTGCTGCCATCTATTTAGCGATTGCATAACATTTAATTGAATGTGTTAATAGCAGTTCAGAAATTCAAACGAATATGATAAAAATCATTCATAATCAAATTAAAACAAAATCATTCATAATCAAATTAAAACAAAAAGAACAAAGTAGATAATATTGAATTTGTGACTATTACTTAAAAAATATATAATATTGTTTTTATTCAGTTTGAGCAGCTAATTCTGCCTTTTAAATTTCTCTTCTTTGTGTTGTATGTGATCTATTATTAATATTTAAGCTCATTTTTCATTATAATGAATATGAAGTTTGCATAACCATGTTATACCTGCAAAATATAGAAACAGAACACTTGGAAAAAATATAAAACCTCAACTTTTTAAGAACTAAATAATTTAAATTGAGTTAAAAAGAGTTTAAATGAATCATATCAACTATATAGAAACAGCCTAAGGCATTTAACATGAATAAATGAATAAATTATCTTTTTTATTTGTTACGAAAAAATTGTAAGCTACTTTTAGTTATGAAAAAGTGTTCAAAAGTAGAAACAAGTTGCAATAATCATCCTTAGTGAATCCCTCAGCGAAATGCAGCGAAAGTGCTCGTAAACAGTTCTCATATAATTGTAAGCATTTGTTCATTCCAACCACACTTAAGAGGAAGAGAATAATATAGCGCCTAACGTACTGGCTATCTGCTTTAATTTCATATTTTTTACACCATCAGTATATTATTCTCTTAGGGAAAACTTCCGATGTGTATCGTGATTTATTTAAACTGTCGACTTTAATCCTTATATGATTCCTAGCTCATTTTCAATAGCATCTCAGAAAATTGGTGTAAACATGCAGTCATATTTAACACCTCTGTGTTTTCACATGTAGAAATTATTTAATTTTCGGCGTAACAATTATGAAATAAAATCTAATTTTTCAAAATACATTTTTAAGCAGCTTCTAATTTCAATATTTTTAAAATAAACTGAAGCACATTTACATTCATGCTCCTTTTAGCTCTGAATTCTTTAACTTGTTATAGAAATAATAAAAATCATGCATTATTTTCATTTAAATTTACAGAACCTCTGAAATTACTTTATACTTATTTTTTTTAATGATTAATTCAATAATTTTTAGGTTTGTGAATCATTTTTGAGAGGGAAAGTTAAGCATATTCTTTTAAATTTATACATTCACTCAATAGTTTTCCTCTTCTCTTCGTCGTTGCAATTTATTTCATGTATTAAGTGAGGTCTTCCCCATCAAACAAAGAATTTCAACAAAGTCATAGTTGATGCTGCCATCTATCGGTTAATTGAATACTAAAAAAGTAATTTTCCCTGCTGTAATGGCAAAGCATAAGTATTTATATACAGATGTCACTGTTATTTTTTACTTCAATTTTTAGTAAGATCATAGAAAAAACTAATGAGCAGTAATGGTAGGTTTTGAAGCTTATATCCTTGATTAACCTAGTATTGAGTAGTGACTGAATACTGTAGTAAATTGTACAAATGTAATCTTACAAAAAATATACTGTGATTTTGTTACGAGTTACCCACATTTTTAGCTATTGTTAAGAGTTAACTAATCACAGTCGGAATACGCCCTTTGAGAAGAGCATAAAAATGGATATCTCAAAGCAAGGCAGCGATTGTCGCAGCGTGTCTGAGATTAGAAATCTGGCAAAGCAAAATTGTAAAAATGACCCTTATGCATGGGTTGACCGAAGACTAGATGCCGGAGAAATACAGTTCGAAGTGGCTAGATGGCAAAATGTGAGTTTGTCTGTGATTCATAGACATTGGAAATAACTTATAGCTACAGATTTGACATCCACAATGTTCAGCCAAGGACAGCGAAGCACTAACACGAGCACCGATGATTGTTATTTGTCATTCAACACACGAAGGAATGGAACAAAAACTCCAGCGGAACTCAGATCCTCTATAGCTTCAAGATCCGTAAGTTGGTATCAATGCCACCATGAGTCGAAGGATTCACGGACGTGGTATTTATACTGGACAACCTGCTATTTCCGCCTCACTCATTTCAAACCATAGGCGGGAAAGTTTGTAGTGGACAAGTCATCATGTCCACTGGACGCGTGATGAATGGAGGGCTGTTCTCTTTACGCCTGAGTCCACACTTATCCTCGAAATCGATAGTAGACGCATTTATATTTGTAGAGAGGCTGGAATTCATTTTCATCCATGACACATCCGAGAAAGAGATACAGTCTACTCTCTCTAATTCAAACTTTCTATGATACGTACCACTCACTAATTCAAGGTATATGCTCAGTAATAGAAAAACTCTTGATATTTCGAACTAAAACCATACGTTTTGGTACATTCAATATTTCGAAGTAAAATGTGTGGCTGGTCAGACTACAACGCGCGTAAATTTGAAGTTTTCTTATGAAACTCTTGATAATTCGAGCACTTACTATCATGCACAGTCTTGTAGTAAACAGAATGGAGCATATAAGTTTTGTGTTGCATCGTTACTGCATATTTTCCCTGTAGCGTAGCTCCTTTGATGACTATCTGTCGGCTACCCCTTCTTAGTGCTTTCTGGTTCCTCAGACGAAAACAAAC